>SSNS01000121.1:148504-203871 GCA_006937985.1 Aphyosemion australe
ATATGTACTGTGTGGTTGTTAGTCAGCCCTCCATTCCCAATGAAAAATCTGAGCACATACAAGGAGAAGATCATCCTGGAATGTGCATTAGGTTCTGCTGTTGGGTTCTGGGCTGTGCTCGGGTACATTGGCCTGCTGGCTGTTTTCTGCTTTGTGTTAGCTGTTCTAGCTCGGAAACTACCTGATAATTTTAATGAAGCCAAGCTGATAACCTTCAGCATGCTGATATTCTGTGCAGTGTGGCTCACCTTCATCCCAGCATATGTCAGCTCTCCTGGAAAATTTACTGTAGCTGTGGAGATATTTGCTATTCTGGCCTCCAGTTTTGGACTGATTCTGTGTATATTTGCTCCAAAGTGTTTCATCATTTTATTTCAGCCAGAGAAGAATTCTAAGAAACATGTAATGAATAAAAACTGAATTTTGACCTACCAACATTTCCATAACATGAAGTTAAGATGACTGTAATAAAATTCATATTATATCTTACACTTGTTCATTCATACAGAACATTTTCTAATCCATTTTTTATATTTAAATAGCAAAAATAGGATTTTCATAATATTTCCACTTTTGTTTTCGTTGGGTGAATCTGGCACAATGTTATTTAAAACATCTTTAATGCTTTACCCTTGTTCAAACAAAATGTACTTTTAACATTTTTACATCATTAAAGAGAAAATTCTAGATGTTGGTTTGCATCTGTGGTCTCTGGGTCTGTGTAGTATTGTGGAATTCACACGAGGGGATGCAGGGTTTGATTGAAACCAAGCATTTTATTTCCAGGTTGAAGGAATGACTCACAAAAATAACTTATATTTCATAAAAAAAGACACCTCAATAGTGCCAACGGAAATATTGTATCATATATTGCACCCATCGTTGCTCTGGAAGGTGTAAAATAGCATGATACAGGCCCTTTAAGTTGTTTTTTTAAAGTGTTTTATAAATAAAAGTATGGTATGGCATGGCATGTTATGTTATGTTATGGTATGGCATGGTATGGTATGTCATTGCGTAGTATGTTATGGCATGGCATGGTATGAAGACCCAGACATCCCTGTCCACCTTCCCTGCAAACAGTCAACATTGCATGAACGTGCAGATCATGTCTATACTGAGTCCGTCGGTCTAGACCACGTTTGTAGGACGTCCTAACTAGGTCTTTGCACAGTGGGTTCTTTCCTTGGGATCCCAAGGTGTTCCTAGGTTAAAGTATTCCCTCCCTCTGTTTCTGCCATATGATCTCCTCCAAATGTTCCCAGAAGGCCTGTGGAGATGCGACCAGCAGGCATTTTAATCAGATTCCCATAAAAGAAACTTTCTGGACTATTTTGAGCTCCTACTGGGAGACATGTCTTTCTAAGACCTACCTAGACCACCTTCCTGAAGGAAATTGAGAGCTTTGCCTTTTGGCTCTGCTTCTTTTATTTTATTCACAAAAGAGCTTAGCAATCCTCATTTCCTCAGTTAGTTGGATCATCTTCCACTCCCTACTACCATCACCTGTGAACAAGACTGAATTCCTTCACTTGAGGAAAAGAAAACCCGGTCATTTCAGTTTTCCAATTGAGAACTACAATTGTACACTCGAATGAGCTGATTCATCCTGGCACTTTCACACATGAATGTCGTGACTTGAAGGAGCCAACAAACCACATTATCTTAAAAATGCTTCAATTAGACTGCTGCTGCCAAACAGGTCCTCCTCTTGTATTTAACACAGTATACAGAACTGAGACAATGGTCATTTGAACTTACATCAGATTTGGGCCCAGAGTGAGAAAACAGAATTTGCTTTAGTTGTATATGGACATAGTAGCCTTTAAAGTGACCTTAACGCCTTCAGCAACCTATGGAAAGTGATTTGTAGGAAATGCTCAGAAGTCATCTCCGGATGGATAGGAGAACTCAGCTTCAGTGAGTCCCTTAGCATTACTGCAAGGCCAAAGAAAAGGTCTATTTTTCTATAACATTGACAAAAACCCACACCTCATCCTGATTTCCACCAAAAGTCAGAGCATCATTAGAGGAGATCTGGCAAAATCTCCTAACATCTTCTCCATGAAGGGACTTTTTGGTCATGTGGGTTGAACAGTCATTTAATCAACACTCGACGCTCATCCTCGACGCTCATCAAACCAGTTTTTACTTATTATTTTTGAAAATGATCAGTCACTGAGTTTTTCACGCAGGCTGAACATGAAAATAGTCTCCTACACCTATCTCCTGCTTTAGCTTCTGATAGAAAATAGACTCTAGGTGAAAGGGTTAGGGTGATTAGAAAAGCCTGACAGATCTACGTCACACTGTCACTGAACATTCATGGACTCACCCATCTTGACTCACGACGGGGAAGGCTGTTGTTGGTTTAGCGTCCAGGAAACAGCAGAGAACGTCTCAGCTAGCAGATGCTAACCGTTAGCATTAGCAACTCCACCACACTGCAGAACTCCTCCAGGCTTGTGTTATTTGTGGAGATAAAACATCAACGTTGCAGAGCAAACAGGGTCAGTGGTAGAGTCGTGTTGCTGTTAGCCAATCAGAGGCGAGATTTCCAAATATCAGGAAATAAGAGTCAAAATCCTGTCGTCTGAAGCTACTTTCTCCTCTGGCTGAATTCTCTGCGCTGAAACAGGCGCACCGGAGCTTTTTTTCCCTGAGTACGACTTACAAGGCATTGATTACTATAGAGACCACTGCAAATGTATTAAAAATATGAGTGAAGGACCTCTTTAAGCATAAATTCTGATCCATACAAAGGTGTTTTAAAAAACATTTGAAAATAGATGTAGACTCTGGAAATGATTTAGTCATGGAAAAAAATGTCACTGATAACTGGGTTAGGGATATAAAAATTAATTCAAACACACTGACATGCAAATACAGTCACATGAGGAATGGAGATCTGGACTCTCTCTATTGGTCCTAGATTAGCAGTGAGTTTGTTTGCACTGATGCCAGTTATCGTCCTGGCTGGTTCAGTGGATGGTCTCAAACAAAGGATTGAGCCTACAGAGGCTTTGCCTGCAGCTGAAGCTTTACTTACGAAATGTTCCCTGCAGGGTGACCCTCATTTTCCTTATTTTCCATTCTCAATGGATGGAGACTTTATTATTGGAGGCGTTTTGTCTTTTCACTATCAACAGTACCTAGTGACTTATAACTACACCGTGAAGCCTGAGCCTCTAAGATGCACAGGAAGGTTGGTTAGATGGAGATGTTGAAAATGAATTTTAAGTGTGTCTAAATATAAATCTTATGTGTTTTGGTGTGAATTCTGAAAAAGGTTGTAAACAAAACATTTTCTGATGGCGTAATCATTTTTATTTTCAAATTTTAATTAAGTTCTGAAATGTCTTACCACTCAGCATCTCATCCTTAATTAATAGTGCCATTTATTTCAAATAGAATACTTTCATTTGATATTGTGACATTTTCCCATCAGGATATCAGAAAACTTATTTATTGATTGTTTTATCTGAAGTCTGATAAATGTTTCTACTAATTAATGACTAGGGGGAAACTACCAGATTTATTTTTTATGAATAGACTTGATAAGGCTCACTAGTTGAGTATTAGAAATTAGAAGTTTTTATATTATATTTAAAATTGCTCAACTTTATTTGAAAAGATCACTAAAAATTCATTATATCAAAAGACAAAACGTTCTTGTTTTGTAGTATTTAAACTGTAATAGCTCATGTTTTGAGGTGTTTTTGTGTGAAACTTTATTCCATGTAAGAGTCAGCTCTCACCTGACTGAATGTGTGCAGGTTTGATGCCGAAGATCTGCAGTTTTCTCGTGCAATGATGTTTGCTATCGAGGAGATCAACAACAGCTCAGAGCTGCTGCCGAACATCAAACTTGGATATCAGATCTGTGACTCGTGTGCCTCAGTCCCTGTGACTATACATACAGCCTTCCAGCTAGTAAATGGTCAGGACCCTGGGTTTTACAAAAACAGTAATTGCTCCCATACTGGTGCTGTGTTAGCTGTTGTTGGTGAGTCTGGATCCACGCCGTCCATCAGCATGTCACGCATCATCGGGTCCTTCAACATACCTATGGTAAGAAGTGTGAGTTTATTTCAAAGTGACATTTTGAGACTTGGTTATGACCAGTCAGTCATATTTTCTTTAAATATCAGAGCTGATGAGATTTTTATTTTGCTTTAGGTCAGCCACGCTGCCACATGTGCCTGCCTCTCAGATAAGCAGCACTTCCCAACTTTCTTCAGAACGATTCCCAGTGACCAGTTCCAGGCTGATGCACTGGCCAAGCTGGTGAAACACTTTGGCTGGACTTGGATAGGTGCTGTCCGCTCAGCCTCCGATTATGGAAATTATGGGATGGCGTCTTTTCTTGCTGCAGCTCAAAGAGAGGGAATCTGTGTGGAGTACTCTGTGTCCTTCTATCGGACTGATCCACGTAGCAAGATCCAGAGAGTAGCTGATGTTATCCGCAGGTTTTTCCCGTCTTTAATGTTTCATTTTACACTGATATTAATCTGTTGAACAAAAACATTTTTTAAAAATTAAATTGTTTAATTTTTCGCAGAATGTTAATATGCAAAAAATTGACTTTTATGGTGTTTTATAAAGTCTATAAAACTGTCAAATAAATCCCACCTCAGAGTCCCCTAAATCAGGGGTTCCCAAAAATTTCCTTTGAGGACCCCCTTTCCCGTGTCCAAGACAAGCCAGGACCCTCAACCCCAACTCCTACATGCATACACACATTAAATGTAATGATTTACAAACTTTATACAGAAATACAGAGTTATAACTTTTATATGGAGTTCTGGTTATACTGTTTATGTGTTATTGGGATTTTATAAATGTAATTTTTACAAATAAAATCTTGCTAACCTCACAACCTCAGCAAAGACCAAATTGTGGGGACCTCCTGCAATCTTGTGGGGACCCCCTTGGGGGTCCCGACCCCCAATTTGGGAACCCCTGCCCTAAATGACTGTATATACCTATTTAAACAGAAAGGTCAACTATAACGCACACGTTAAAATGTATTATCAGTGAGTTTGTTTTAACTCTTTGCAATGTTTCATCAGGTCAACAGCTGTGGTTGTCGTGGCGTTTTCAGTCTTTGGTGAAATGAATGTTCTGCTAGAGGAGCTGGCTCGGGAGCCGTCACCACCCCGTCAGTGGATAGGAAGTGAGGGCTGGATAACTGACCCACTCTTGATGAGCCGCGGTTTCTTCGCAGGAGCCATCGGAGTTGGAATCCAGCGGGCCGTCATCCCAGGTCTGAGAAACTTCCTAATGAATCTTTCTCCCACTGAAGTAGTGGCCTCCTCAATGCTGACTCAGTTCTGGGAGGAGGCGTTCAACTGCACATTCACAAAAAGTGAGTTTTTTTTTCTCCATGAAAATGTAACTGTATAGACCAACTTTCACTTTATGTGACTGCATTGTCAGCTAAATTTATAAACTGAAATTTGTGCCCATTCATTAGAAATGTATTGTTGCCATCTTTCACACTGAAGCTTTGTTTGTTCCTATAACTAATTATTCTTTTTTCAACGTCCTTTCTAATGCCTGGTTTTGGCTATTTTGTTATGCATTTATTTTTTGCAAATCACTTTAATGTCTAAGATGTCTTCTATAGTTTTTAATTTTGCAACATGTTTTTTTTTAAATAAGATGACTGGAACAAAAATCATTATGGTCAGCTTTATTATTATTATTATTATTATTATTATTATTATTATTAATAAACATTTTTGGTTGTTTATTTGTTTTTTAAAATATTTGGTTCTTTTTTCCACAAAAGCAAACTCAAGTTTAAAAATTAGTAGTTTGTTTGAGGCCTTGTCCACACATAGCTGTTTTTTAAAAGCGAATATCCGCCCTCCCATAAAATAGCGTCCACACCACCTCGTTTTTAGAAAAAACTCCATCCACACGTAACCACAAGTGCATTGTTAAGCACATTCATAGGCATGCCAGACCTGTAGGGGGCAGTAGTTCCCCCGATTCCTATCCATTTCGTCTTCCTGCTCAACAAAAGATGAAAAATGGCGCCTAGCTCACTTGTGTGGACCGATAAGGAGGTAGAATTGCTCTTAAATGTAGTTTGGAGTAGAAAGTCAACAAGCGTCAAAAAGCGATTGGACGATTGATAACGCGAGCACAGCTCTGAGGGCATCCATGTTGTAGCGTAAACACACAGGTCGCACATGGGCCGTCAGCATTTTTGTCGCAGACAGTGACGTGAAACCTAAAACTCTGGTTATTTCTGTCCACACGGAAACGCTGAAAACGGAGAAAACGCAAATCTTCACTTTAATTAATTTTTGTTGCAGAAATCTGCGTTTTCGTGTGGATGACAGGCCGAATCGTAGAAAAATATCTTGGTTTTGGGAGATACCCAGCTACATGTGGACAGGGCTTGACTCATCAAACATTGTTGCCCTGGTTTTATTTGTAGGTAGTGACTCAGGCAAGAGAGTGTGTGACGGAACTGAAGACTTAAAAACTCTCAAGAACCCGTACACTGATACGTCCCAGTTGAGAGGTATTAACATGGTGTATAAAGCTGTTTATGCAATAGCTCATGCTATTCACAATGCACTGTGTCAGAAAACAAATTTCACTTCTATCTGTGACAAACACAAAAAATTGGAGTCCAAACAGGTCAGTTCAAATAACCTCAAGATTATTCATGAACATTATATATTTTTTATTCTAAACAATGGTTTGACTTTTTAGGTCTTAGCAGAACTAAGGAAAGTCAACTTCTCCAGAAATGGTTACCCTGTGTCATTTGATGCTAACGGGGATCCCGTAGCTTTTTATGAGCTGGTCAACTGGCAGAAGAGTGAGAGTGGAGTTATTGAGCTGGTAACAGTAGGGTACTATGATGCATCACTGCCTAAAGGACAGGAGTTTAATATTGCCAGTAATATAACGTGGGTAGACGGTGGCACACAAGTAAGAAACTTCCACACCCAGACTTTGTAAACAGATTAATGAAAGCTGCCTAACAAAACGTTTTTTTTTTTCCATGTCTCAGGTCCCGGTATCAGTGTGTTCTGAGAGTTGTCCTCCAGGAACTCGCAAAGTGTTGCAGAAAGGAAAACCCATCTGCTGCTATGATTGTATACCATGTCCTGAAGGAGAGATTAGCAACATGACAGGTAAAACTTTAGTTCCTACCCTCACCTATGGTCACGAGCTTTGGGTAGTGACCGAAAGAATGAGATCACGGATACAAAATGAATTTTCTCCGCAGGGTGTCTGGGCTCTCCCTTAGAGATAGGGTGAGAAAGTTGGTCATCCAGGAGGGACTCCGAGTAGACGCGCTGGTCCTCCACATTGAGAGGAGCTAGTTGAGGTGGCTTGAGCATCTTGTTAGGATGCCTCCTGGAGGGGGATCGTGGACAAGAGAGCGAGGGTTGGGCCGTCTGATGTTTGTGGGGGGTTGTGGAGGTGTTGGGGAAGAGGGGGAGGGTGTACTCCCAGTAAATCTTGTAACAGAATCAGTGTTCCAACATTCTTTTTTGTTGTTTTCGTCTCGTATAACAAGGACTTTATTAGTAACTCAGGCTAGCATTAGCAATGACTCAGGCTAACAATAGCAATGGCTTAGGCTAGTATTAGCAGTAGCTCGGGCTACTATTGTTAGCATTACTACAACCAATGTTAATATATTGCTGACTTTGAAGTGGGTTGGGAAATGCAAAATGAAGGTGGTGTGCTTATGAAGTGTTATATCAGCTGTTTTCAGAATGAACGTTTCGCCGTGGCCATTCCAACATTATTAATTATCAAATACTAATCATCCTGGTACATTAGGCACTCCAATCTATGTGTACTCAACAGCAAATAATGCTGTTTTAAATTCTAGGATCTCTTTAAGGGTGTTATTGTGGTCTGTCTTTTTTTTATCTTTACAAAATGGCAAGATAGAACGCTAGCTGTTATAAGCTGAGAAACTTGTATACCTGGGAGGGGTTTGGAGTAGAGCTGCTGCTGATTATATTGCTGTGTATATGAATGTCTATGTTTCTATCCTAAATCTGTTACTTCTGCAAACTCACATTGAATAAACAAACAAAACAAAAATAAAGATCTGAGTTCTATCAACACTTTTTTTTACCTTTCTATGTAGATTCTCCTGACTGTTTCCCATGTCCCAGTGAATTCTGGCCTAATGCACAAAGAGACGCTTGTTTCCCCAAACCTGTGGAGTTTCTTTCCTATGATGAAGTCCTGGCAATCATCCTGGCTGCATTCTCTGTTAGTGGGGCCTGTCTGGCCATCATAACAGCAGCTATTTTCTTTCATCACAGAACAACTCCAATTGTCAGAGCCAACAACTCTGAGCTGAGCTTCCTGCTGCTCTTCTCTCTGACTCTGTGTTTCTTATGTTCATTAACTTTCATCGGAGCTCCCTCTGATTGGTCCTGCATGCTGCGACACACAGCGTTTGGGATCATCTTTGTTCTCTGTATCTCCTGTGTTCTTGGGAAAACTGTAGTGGTTTTAATGGCCTTTAAAGCTACACTTCCAGGTAGTAATGTCATGAAATGGTTTGGACCGCTACAACAAAGAATGACTGTAGTGTCACTCACATTTATTCAAGTTATAATATGCACTATTTGGCTGTTATTGAACCCTCCCTACCCAATGAAAAATCTGAGCACATACAAGGAGAAGATCATCCTGGAATGTGCATTAGGTTCTGCTGTTGGGTTCTGGGCTGTGCTCGGGTACATTGGCCTGCTGGCTGTTTTCTGCTTTGTGTTAGCTGTTCTAGCTCGGAAACTACCTGATAATTTTAATGAAGCCAAGCTGATAACCTTCAGCATGCTGATATTCTGTGCAGTGTGGCTCACCTTCATCCCAGCATATGTCAGCTCTCCTGGAAAATTTACTGTAGCTGTGGAGATATTTGCTATTCTGGCCTCCAGTTTTGGACTGATTCTGTGTATATTTGCTCCAAAGTGTTTCATCATCTTATTTCAGCCAGAGAAAAACTCTAAGAAATATTTAATGAACAAAAACTGATTATGACCTGTCAAAATCTTGGAACCTGAAGCTAAGATGATTGTGTAATTAGATTGTAGTCTAGCCTAAATGGTACTTGTTTATGCAGACTCTTTTGCAGCAATAATTTTAACCTGTTATATGTCAGATCTGTCGAACTGCATGTGTTTGTTGCTCATTTTGATATCTTTACTATTTCTAATAAAATGAAGCAATAAGCAAAAAGTTTAGAAAGTCTTTTTTTTTCATATGCTGCTTTCAAGCACAGTAATTGCAAGGTACTTCAATGAATTTCAAGAATAAATAAAGAATAACATAAATACATACATCATGTTCAGATAATTAAAGCATTCAAATGAGCCAAGAAATCAAAATCAGTTTAAAAAGATGAAACTGTAGTTTCTAGAGTGAGTGTATTGAATTCACAGCCTTCAAATTGATGGTCAGAGTTTACAGAACTTCTGGGCCATAAGTGCAAGTCTTTGATACGTAAGTCCTTAGCCTTGATTCATGGACAGATTACAACCTTTATTATTTGATCTGGGGGTTATGGTAGTTGCCTTCATGTGTAGGAGGTCAGAAACAAAGATGGCTGTGGGTACTTGACACTGGACTTCAGGCATTTTGGCATTTCCCTCTGCCCAGTCTTCCTCCAGACTCTGGCACCTTGATTTCCGAATGAATTTGCTTTCATCTGAAAAAAGTACTTTGGACCACTGAGCAACAGGCCAGTGCTGCTTCACTGTAGCCCAGGTCAGGCGCTTCTGCCGCTGTTTCTGGTTCAAAAGTGGCTTGACCTGGGGAATGCGGCACCTGTAGCCCATTTCCTGCACACGCCTGTACACGGTGGCTCTGGATGTTTTCACTCCGGACTCAGTCCACTGCTTCTGCAGGTCCCCCAAGGTCTGGAATCGGTCCTTCTCCACAATCTTCCTCAGGGTCCGGTCACCTCTTCTCGTTGTGCAGCGTTTTCTGCCACACTTTTTCCTTCCCACACACTTCCCACTGAGGTGCCTTGATACAGCACTCTGGGAACAGCCTATTGGTTCAGAAATTTCTTTCTGTGTCTTACCCTCTTGCTGGAGGGTGTCAATGATGGCCTTCTGGACAGCAGTCAGGTCGGCAGTCTTACCCATGATTGCGGTTTTGAGTAATGAACCAGGCTGGGAGTTTTTAAAAGCCTCAGGAATCGTTTGCAGGTGTTTAGAGTTAATTAGTTGATTCAGACGGTTAGGTTAATAGCTCGTTTAGAGAACCTTTTCATGATATGCTAATTTTTTGGGATAGGAATTTTGGGTTTTCATGAGCTGTATGCCACAATCATCAATATTAAAACAATAAACGGCTTGAACTACTTCAGTTGTGTGTACTGAATCTAAAATATATGACAGGCTAATGTTTATCAGTACATTACAGAAAATAATGAACTTCATCACAATATGCTAATTTTTTGAGAATGACCTGTAGTTTGGAAGTCATCTAACCATTTCTCCAGACATTTCTGCTGCTTGCCTGAGATCTGGTAATGAAGGTATATCCATAAGGGAACCCAGACATCCCTCTATACCTTCTCTCCTGGAGGTTCATAAGGTGTGCCCAAGTCAGAGAGGATAGACAGTGGGAAAAATAAGTATTTGAATCCTCTGATTTTTCATGTTTTCCTACTTGCAAAGACAGAGGAGGTATGTATATTTCATCATAGGTACACTATAATTTTTATTTTTCTATTGAGTTCAGGTCTAGAGACTGGCTAGGCCATTCCAGGACCTAGAAATGCTTTTTACTATCCCTTTCAGACATGGTTTTTGTTGTTGTTTTTGCTCACTGTTTTTGCTCTGGACTACTATCCCTTTCAGTCATGGTATTCAATGTTGCTGTTGTTTTTGCTCACTGCCAGCTTAAGAACTATACACAACTGTTATTTAGCACATGTATATTTCATTTAAGTTATAATACTTTAAATGTGAACTGAACTCAAGCTGTAATCTATTGATTTATTTTAATTTTCAACATTTACAAAGAGCGTGGCATGCTGGGAAATCTGTTCCATCCAACCATGATTGTTATAACTTAAATGAAATTTATATGTGCTAAATAACAGTTGTGTATAGTTCTTAAGCTGGCAGTGAAAAAAAACAACAAAAACAAAAACCATGACTGAAAGGGATAGTAGTCCAGAGGGGTTCAAATAGCACTCAGCACTGTTTCCAACTAAAATAACACCTATGGAAATCACAGGGTGCATGTGCATCATAGAGACAGATAGGAGCATCAGACACATTAAAAAATGGACTTTGATGAGGTTGTGGAAATGATATGAATGACTTCATCATGTGTTCAGAACACAAAAAAAACAGTGATATGAATGAATTTTGTGTTAAATACATGTTGTCAGAACATGAAATGGTCATGTTCTTATAACATGTATTTATCATGTTGGCATTATAGAATGAAGTTATAAAACATAATCTAATTTCATGCAACCGATGTACATGATTCAATTATGTCAATCCAACAGATCTTTTCTTTCAGTGCATACAGTAGCTGTCTGCAACAATGATGGGTTTTATTTTCCCTGCCCTAATGTTCATTTGTGTTCATCGATATATATCTTATTGTACCATTAGCACCAGTTTGTTCTCCTACTTACCCATCATTCATTGCAGTGTCAGGTGGTCACTCACTGACCACGGGACGTTCCATAAAGAAGTTCAACTCACCTGCTCAGACATCACTTCATTCCCTTTCACGAGCTCTGATCTTCTTAGATGATCCATCCAGTCATCCAAGTGGAGTCCGTCAGTGTTTCTTATTTTTTCCTTCATCCCTCGTAACACAAATTCTCCCGTAAATGCGATGCACTGCACGACTCACCTTTAGCGTCTGCAGCACTTCCGTGGTTTAATCCAGTATAGACATAAACACATAGACACCCCATTAAGCTCTGGATCACTATCAAAGTGTATAATGAGGCTTCTACATTTATATATGTCTATGCTCTTGTCTCGGCTGTCTCTTCTCTGTGTCACTCATCCAGTGCTGACCATGGAGCAGTCAGCCAGCCCACACAATATTTCTGAATGTTGTTTTATTTTTTACTCAGTAACACATAAGAATAAAAATGTAGCAAATTACAATACTTACAAAAAACGTACTTAAGTAAAAGTAAAATTACAGATTTTAAAAACTACTTAAAAAGTACAAAATACACAAAAAAACTACTCAATTACAGTAATGCAATTACATGTAATTCATTACTTTCCACCTCTGCATTTAAGACATATTAATGTGGGCTGAACAAAAATCTTATTCTGATCCATAAAAAAGTGTTTTTAAGACATAAAGAATGAGATAAGATAGATGCTGAGGAAAATATTTAGTGATTAAAAAACTGCTTAGATCACTTAGTTGGGGTGTTTTGTTTATGATGAACAGTGGACTGACGTATGACAGCAGAGGTATATAAACCAATAAAAACACACCAACATGCAAATACAGACACGAGAGGAATGGAGATCTGGATTCTCTTTAATGGTCTGAGATTAGAAGTCAGTTTGTTTGCGCTGATGTCAGTTATAGTCCTGGGTGGTTCGCTGGATGATCTCAAACAAGGGACTGAGCCTACAGAGGCATTGACTGCAGCTGGTGGCATTACTGAAGCGTCACTTACGAAATGTTCCCTGCAGGGTGCCCCTCATTTTCCTGCATTCTCACTGGATGGTGACTTTGTTATTGGAGGTGTTTTCACTTTTCACTACCAGGTGTACACTGTGATTTACAACTACACCATCAAGCCTGAGCCTCTAAGATGCACAGAGAGGTTAGTCAGAGTCAGGAGTGGCTTAGATTCAATGTTAAATGTGCATAAATAGAAGTCAGTTGTATTTTGATGCAAATTATGAAAATGTTAGTCAAAAAATAATTTTGAGAATTTATTTGCTTTTTTATCTATTCAAAATGTAATTATTACATCTGCAATTTTATACTTCATTTGTGTTTTGATCTTAGTTCTGACATTTATTTTACAACTCAGCACATTATCGTTAACTGTGTCATTTTTTAAATTGACTATGTGCATACTAAAATCAGACTGATGCCATTCTTTGCATAGTTAGCTTTTTATGTCTGATATTGTCACATTTTAGCACAGGGTATGTATTTATTCATATATCAATCTATTTCTCTGTCTGTTAGTCTGTGGGCCTATCATGTTGAATCAAACAAATAATTTATAATAATTTGCAACTGATTTAGAAATAAATTATATGAAAAAAATTTAATGTTCAGTTTTTATATAAACAGACATTTATAGTAGATATGATTCTAATATATGTGAATGGACGTATAATTTGTGGTTCTGCAAGATTTTTATTATGACAATATTTTATTTGCAAGGATTATTATGAATCAGAAATGTATTATAGCATCAGTTAATTATGACCCCAACACTTTCTTCTTTTGTGTTTTTGCATATGCATATTTCTCATATATATTGTGTTTTTAAATGGAAATCCCTGTTTATGTAAATGCTCTCACCTGACTGATTCTGTGCAGGTTCGATGCTCGTGAACTGCGTTTTTCTCGTGCAATGAGCTTTGCTATTGAGGAGATAAACAACAGCACGGAGCTGCTGCCTGGGGTCAAACTGGGATATCACATATATGACACCTGCGCTGCAGTCCCTTTAACCACACATGTGGCCTTTCAACTATTAAACGGTCAGGATTCTGTGTTTTACAAAGAGAGCAATTGTTCCCAGTCTGGTGTTGTGCTGGCTGTAGTTGGTGAATCTGGATCCACACCATCTATCAGCATGTCACACATCATCAGGCCCTTTAACATCCCTATGGTAAGTAATTTGAATTTATGGCAGAAATCGGTTTGAACCTGTGCTGTTTTTGACTGTAAACAGCTACTGTGACTCTTTTTGCTTCAGGTCAGCTACTTTGCCACATGTGCCTGCCTGTCAAATAAAGATCAGTACCCAACGTTTTTTAGAACAATTCCCAGTGACCAGTTTCAAGCTCTGGCACTGGCCAAGCTGGTGAAACACTTTGGCTGGACCTGGATAGGTGCTGTCCGCTCAGACTCAGATTATGGAAACAACGGCATGGCGTCTTTTCTTGCTGCAGCACAGAGAGAGGGGATCTGTGTGGAGTACTCTGAATCGTTCTCGAGGACTGACTCACAGAGCAAAATCCAGAGAGTAGCTGATGTCATTCGCAGGTTTCTTTTCTTTAATTTGCATTTTACATTGACATAGATGTATTGAATAGCAAACTTAAAAAAAGTCAAACAACATGATTTTTAGTGGATTTCATTATTTTTTATATCTGTAAAACAGTCAAAGTACTGTTCAATATAATCTGGTTAGTATATGATTTGTAGTACATCTACACAATTATTTTAACAAAGGGGTCAACAATAACACATTTATTTCAAAAATTTGTCCTATGTTGGTTTAATTCTAACCTTTTTAACTAACTCTTTAGGTCATCAGCCATGGTTGTTGTGGCGTTTTCAGTCTTTGCCGAAATGAGCGTTCTGTTTGAAGAGCTGGCCCGGGAGCCTTCACCTCCACGGCAGTGGATAGGAAGTGAGGCCTGGATAACTGACTCACTTCTGACGAGCTACAGTATCTCTACAGGAGCCATTGGAGTTGGAATTCAGAAATCTGTCATCCCAGGTCTGAGAAACTTCCTGCTGGATCTTTCGCCCACTGAAGCAGCTGCTTCTTCAGTGCTTACTGAGTTCTGGGAGGATGCATTCAACTGCACACTGACAGAAAGTGAGTTTTTTTTATTTTTCTTCATTTTAGAAAGGAAAGAAAAAATAATAATTAAATATGATACACCAGACAAACTAATTTGGCTAGTTTTTTCATTTTTTTTCCATGCATAGCTGTCAGATAAATACTCACTTCCACTTTGAAATGAGAAATGTGTTCAAATAGCTCATACTAAAGTTTAAACACAACCTTTTTTAATTTTACTTAATAGATCTGCTTTGTTTGCAACAACTTTGATATTTAATATTCTCAAATATATTGAATGTTACAGATGCCTAATAAAGATTTAAAAAAGGCAATTTTAACATGATAATGAGAAGAATTTAAAAATCTTGTAAGTAAACAAGAGTGAAAACACAACTTTTTAAAATATTTAATGGCTCATTTATTTTAAAAAGTTGTGTTTTTTGGACTATTATTTCCTTTGACTTATCAAACATTCATTCCCTGGTTTTATCTACAGATAAAAACTCAGGTAAGAGAGTGTGTGATGGAACTGAAGACATAAAAACTCTCAAGAACCCGTACACTGATACGTCTCAGTTAAGAGGTACCAACATGGTGTATAAAGCTGTTTATGCAATAGCTCATGCTATTCACAATGCTGTGTGTCTGAACACAAATTTCACCACTAAGTGTGACAAACACAAGAAACTGGAGTCCAAACAGGTCAGTTTTTATAAGAGTTAAACTCAAAGTTTTCTTGATCTGTAGTTTTTCAACTTAAACAATGAATTAATGTCACAGGTTTTAGCTGAGTTAAAGAAAGTCAACTTCTCCAGAAATGGTTATCCTGTGTCGTTTGATGCTAACGGGGATCCTGTAGCTTTTTATGAGCTGGTCAACTGGCAGAAGAGTGAGAGTGGAGTCAATGAGCTGGTAACAGTAGGGTACTATGATGCATCGCTGCCTAAAGGCCAGGAGTTCCGCATCAATAGGAACATAACCTGGATGGAAAGTGTCACACAAGTAAGGAACCTAAAAATGAGATAAAACACACAAATAAGAAAAGGATTAATGAGCACTCCGTCACAAAAAGACAATGCATTTTTCCATTTCCCCAGATACCAGTATCAGTGTGTTCTGAGAGTTGTCCTCCAGGAACTCATAAAGTGTTGCAGAAAGGAAAACCCATCTGCTGCTATGATTGTATACCATGTCCTGAAGGAGAGATTAGCAACACAACAGGTACAATTAAATCATTTTTCATTTATATTTGCATCAATAATTGTTTAGGTTTTACACTACTGTAGGACTTTAGAAGATGACAGGATTAGAGGTTGCTCCTCCAGGCCTGAGGCCAGTGAGAATGCTCCTTCGCTCCAGGGTTATGATGAGTTTTTGGTTTAAGACAAGGTGTTTGATTTCCCCTTGTGATGGATAGATTAACTGTCAGATCAGGGCTCATCTGCAGTATTAAGGCCCATGCTCTAGTCCAGGGGTGCCCAATCCAGGAGGGCTGGGATCCAGCATGTTTTACACACCAGATTTCAATCAGCAGGTGATTAACAGGCTTCTGCAGAACTTGATGAGCTGCTGCACAGGTGATTCAACCACTGGATCAATTGTGTTGGAGCAGAGAAACCACTAGAATCTGCTGGATACCGGCCCTCCAGGACCATGTTTGGGCACCCCTGCTCTAGTCTGTCTTTATGAAGAAACCCAGCTAAAAGAATAAGCTCTTCTTGTACCCAGCCACCTACATTCCAATCCTCACTTATGCACAATATCTCTAATGCAAAAGTCTGAAAATGGATCTGTATCTCCAGCAGGAGCTCAGGGTAGAGCAGAAAAATAAAAAAAATCAACCAAATTGGTTCAGAAATCTAATGAGGATGGCTCCTTTTTGCATTGTCCTAAATTGCATTTGGCCTAGCCAGGTCAAATTCTGGAAGACTTGTTTTAAGAATCTTCCCCAGGAAGTCATGAAAAAAGTTGCTAGATATAAATGTGTTCCTATCTTAAACCTGTTACTTCTTCAAACTAACATTTAAGAAACAAAATCAAAACGATAAAATCTGACATTAACACTTTTTAAAATCTTTTTATGCAGATTCTCCTGACTGCTTCCCATGTCCCAGTGAATTCTGGTCTAATGCGCAAAGAGTGACTTGTTTCCCCAAACCTGTGGAGTTTCTTTCCTATGATGAAGTCCTGGCAATCATCCTGGCTGCATTCTCTGTTAGTGGGGCCTGTCTGGCCATCATAACAGCAGCTATTTTCTTTCATCACAGAACAACTCCAATTGTCAGAGCCAACAACTCTGAGCTGAGCTTCCTGCTGCTCTTCTCTCTGACTCTGTGTTTCTTATGTTCATTAACTTTCATCGGAGCTCCCTCTGATTGGTCCTGCATGCTGCGACACACAGCGTTTGGGATCACCTTTGTTCTCTGTATCTCCTGTGTTCTTGGGAAAACTGTAGTGGTTTTAATGGCCTTTAAAGCTACACTTCCAGGTAGTAATGTCATGAAATGGTTTGGGCCTCCACAACAAAGAATGACTGTAGTGTTTCTTACTTTAATTCAATTTATAATCTGTACTGTGTGGTTGTTAATCAGCCCTCCATTCCCAATGAAAAATCTGAGCACATACAAGGAGAAGATCATCCTGGAATGTGCATTAGGTTCTGCTGTTGGGTTCTGGGCTGTGCTCGGGTACATTGGCCTGCTGGCTGTTTTCTGCTTTGTGTTAGCTGTTCTAGCTCGGAAACTACCTGATAATTTTAATGAAGCCAAGCTGATAACCTTCAGCATGCTGATATTCTGTGCAGTGTGGCTCACCTTCATCCCAGCATATGTCAGCTCTCCTGGAAAATTTACTGTAGCTGTGGAGATATTTGCTATTCTGGCCTCCAGTTTTGGACTGATTCTGTGTATATTTGCTCCAAAGTGTTTCATCATCTTATTTCAGCCAGAGAAGAACTCCAAGAAACATGTAATGAACAAAACCTGAATTGTATCTGCTAACATGAAGACCATAGACCTATTATAGTAACAATTTTTACATCCTTGAATGATTGGAGAATCAATTTTAATGTAATATTTTTTTTCTGTGAGAAATACTTTCCCCGTTATTCTGTTATTGACATGTCGTTTAATGAGCTAAATATAAAAAACAGTGTTCTTAAATCTCTTTCTGATTTCTTTACAATTCATAACAGACAAAAATAACAATCAAAACATTTAGTCATTTTTTTATATTCTGCCTTTTTAAAATGGCAATTGCAAGGTACTCCAAATCTAATGGCATCTTATGGCAAAAGGTTCATTTTTGAGGCTATGCCACACCCACAATGTTTGAATGAGATCAAATATTTGAACAAACTTTGTTCCCCAATGCCTTACGAGTATAAAGTGGCATTTTGAAGTCCATATTTGCAAATCTCAAGAAAAAGTTCAGATACAATGTGTGTGAAAATTGACAAAATGGCATCACCTGACCATAATGGCTGACTTCCTGTGGGTTTTGGACCATGGCTTCAAGAGATTTTTTGTCTGTCTCAAGATTCTACATAAGTGTTTCAAAATCAATCAATCAATCAATCAAATTTTATTTGTATAGCGCCTTCCACTGCCTTTACAGAAGCCCAAGGCGCTGAACAAAACATTAAAACAACAAGAGCAAAAAGACAGTAGGACAGATTAAAACTGCATAAAAAGTGACTAAAATAACAAAACAGATACGATAAAATAGAAAATAAAACAGTAAAATTATAAAAATCCATATTACATAAAAGCCAAACGATAAAAGTGAGTCTTCAAATGACTCTTAAAGACCTGCAGTGATGGGGACTGTTTGACAACAAGTGGGAGCTCATTCCACAGTGTAGGAGCCAGGACAGAAAAGGCCCTATCACCTCTTGTTCTCAGCCTTGTTCGTGGGACGACAAGCAATTCCTGGTCAGCTGAGCGAAGAGAGCGCACAGGGGCATGCATCTGAAGCAACCCAGCCAGATATGGTGGAGCACCACCATGAAGGGACCGGTAGACAAACAACAAGACCTTAAACTTAGCCCGGCAATCCACAGGGAGCCAGTGTAGGGAAGCCAGGACAGGAGTAATGTGTGTGTTTTTTTTCGAGCCAGTCAGAAATCTAGCTGCCGAGTTCTGAACCAACTGCAACCGCTTCAGTGCTGCCTGACTCAGCCCGACATACAGTGAATTGCAGTAATCAAGCCGCGATAAAACAAATGCATGCAGAACAGACTCGAGATGCGCCCTAGACAACATAGGCTTGATTTTTGCCAGACGGCGCAAATGAAAAAAACAGGTTCTTACTACCTGGTTTATATATCATGTTGGTGGGCATACACTTGATCTTGTTTTAACTTATGGTTTGTCTGTATCAAACTTGGTGGTGTCTGATGCAGTGTTTTCTGACCACTGTCCCATTTTATTTGATGTGTCAGTCCCCTGTACATCTGTCACGCAGGGGGCTCAGAGACATAGGATGTTAAACTCTTTTAGTGCAGAATTATTTTCTACTGAATTTTTAGGGTCCTCTCTGTGTCACGGTGGTGGTGTTAGTGATAACGGGTGTCTCTCTACTGCTGGACTGGTGACTCAGTTCAACGAGTCATGTCGCATTGTTTTAGATAAAGTTGCTCCACTGAAACTCCGCCGTCAGAGGCTTAAGGTGGAGCCATGGTTGAATGATGTCACTCGTGCAGCCAGGATGGATTGTAGGAAGGCTGAGCGGAAGTGGAGAAAAGATAAGCTGCAGGTGTCTTTTGAATTTTTAAAGGACTCCTGGCGTCGTTATCAGAGGACTATTAAGATGGCAAAATCTGCATTTCTATCTGATGTGATCCAATCAAATTCCCATAACCCCAGGATGCTGTTTACTACTGTGGATGGGATCCTGAATCCTCCATGTGGAGTTGGTTTGGAGGCTTCGCCGGCTCTCTGTGAGGAATTTTTGGATTACTTCATTAGCAAGGTGGACGTTATAAGATCACAGATCCTGCCTCAGTCATGTTGCTTGGCCGTGGACAGTCAGTGCTGCTCCGTATTACTCTGGCAATTTGAGGCTGTATCCCTTGAGGTGTTGGCTGACATTGTGGGGAAACTTAAGCCATCAGGCTCTGCTCTGGATGCCATACCTCCCTGTCTGGTGAAGGCAGTTTGGCCTGTTATTGCCAATGAGGTCTGGAATATTGTTAACTCCAGCCTGTCTTCTGGTGATGTTCCAACGTTTTTTAAACATGCTATCATTAGACCGCTGGTGAAAAAACCTGGTATGGACACAACAGTTTTATCTAATTTTAGGCCAATTTCTATGCTTCCTTTCCTCTCCAAGGTATTGGAAAAGGTTGTTTTTATGCAATTGAATGCTTTCCTTGATGGGAACCAGATTTTTGAGGTTTTCCAATCAGGTTTTAAGTCCTGCCACAGTACTGAGACTGCACTGGTAAAGGTTTTTAATGACATCTTTCTGGCTACAGATTCTGGTGAAACCGTATTATTACTGCTGTTGGACCTAACTGCAGCTTTTGATACGGTTGACCACTCCATTTTGATGTCACGTTTGGAAGATTATGTTGGATTAAGAGGCGTTGCCCTGAGCTGGTTCAAATCATATCTGTCAGATAGGTCCGTGTCTGTCAGTGTTGGTGAATTTTGTTCCAAGGAGGCTCCCCTTAAATGTGGTGTGCCCCAGGGCTCAGTGCTTGGTCCTCTACTGTTCTCTTTATATTTGCTTCCTCTGGGTGTTATTTTTAGGAAATATGGTCTGGCCTTTCATTGTTATGCGGACGATTGTCAAGTTTATGCTCCGGTTAGAGGGGTGGCGGGCATCCTACAGTGTTTGGAGGAGGTGAAAGTGTGGATGGCCTCTAATTTTTTGAGCATAAATGAGGGCAAGACTGAAATTATCTTTTTTAAACCTAGTGGGTCATCGGCTGTGTCTCCTCCTCTTTTGGATGAATTCTTGCCTTGTCCCAAAGATGTCATCTCTAATCTGGGGGTCAAGGTAGACTCAGAGCTGAAATTTGATAAGCAAATAAATGGGGTGGTAAAATCCTGCTTTTTCCAGTTAAGGAAGCTGGCTAAAGTTAAGTCTGTATTAATGAAGAGGGACATGGAAAGACTCATTCACGCTTTTATTACCTCAAGAATGGATTACTGTAATGGTCTATACGTTGGGGTGAGTCAAGGTTGTCTCTCAAGACTGCAGTTGGTGCAGAATGCTGCTGCACGTTTTCTAACTGGCACCCGTAGGTGTGATCATATCACCCCTGTGCTAGCTTCTCTTCACTGGATTCCAGTTGTTTTTAGAATTAAGTTTAAGATTCTTGTGCTGACCTATAAATCTATGAATGGGTTGGCACCTGCATACCTCTCCGACATTCTCCTGCCATATGAACCACCACGTCTGCTGAGGTCGGCTGACCAGCAGAAGTTGGTGGTTCCGAAGACAAGGTTGAGGCGGAGAGGTGATAGGTCTTTTGCTGTGGCGGCTCCAAGCCTTTGGAATCAGCTGCCGGGCAATATTAGGCAAGCTTCCTCGCTTGGAGTTTTTAAAACCCTTCTTAAGACGCACTTCTATGCACTCGCGTTTAACACAACCTGATTGTTGTACATCTGCTCATTTTTTTTTTAATTTTTTAAATGTTTTTATTTTTCAATTTTTATTTTTTTTAGGCTATATTTTATTGTGATGTGTTTTTAATGTTTTATTGATGTTTGTTATATTTTTTATTGTACAGCACTTTGGTCGACAGTGTTGTGTAGAAAGTGCTATAGAAATTAAATTGGATTGGATTGGATTGGATGGGTTTCAAATTTAAGATTGCAGTCAATTACAACTCCGAGACTTCTGACAGAAGATTTCAAGTAGGGTGTCAATGCATCCAAATCGGGGGCAGAGCTTACACAGCCCTTGCTAGAAGGGAGGAATGTAAGAAGCTCGGTCTTGCTCTCATTAACATGGAGAAAGTTTGCTGCTAGCCACAACTTCACCTCATCCAGACAAACCTGGAGATTCTTAATAGAACCACCCATCTCAGGAGTCAGGGGAAAATAAATCTGGCAGTCATCTGCATATAAATGAAATTTAATGCCATGATTGCGCAGGATTACGCCCAGTGGTAGCAAGTAAAGGGCGAAGAGTAGTGGCCCCAGGACTGAACCCTGAGGTACCCCCCAGCGCAGGTCCTCCCAGGGGGACACAGAATTGGCCACCATCACATCCTCAGTCAAAGCAAAGTTTGGGGCTGTTTTAATAGTCCAAGGCATAGACATGAATACGTAGACGCCCCATTAGGCACTGGTGAGCGTAACAGCGTCGCCTCCATATTAGATGGGTCTCCTCACTCTGCAAAGTCAATGCCCGTTTTTGTGCAGCCTATGGTTGCAACAACCAGTGTACTATTGAAAACAGATCACATGGGATTACTATTGACTTTTCTAGCCTACCTGATGGGATTTTATATTTTTATTTATTTAAATTTATTTTGTTTAATTATGTTTATATTTTAATTATCATGCCATACCGTGTGTCTGATTTTGAGAAAAAGCTTGATAAAATGTGTATTTTAGCTGGGTAAGCACCTTCCTCAGTAGAAATGAATGCACTGGGGGCAATTGGAGACCCAACTAAGATGGCAGCCGGCCACTACGGCAGCTCCTATAGGCAGTGGCAGTCCACAAGGCGTCTACTTATTTATGTCTGTGGTCCAAGGGGCAATATTTTGAAGATAGGCCACACCCACTCAATATTTACATAAATATCTGATTGGGGTTGGATTTTTGTCACGAGAAAGTGTGGCTTGGATGACATTATCCTTTGACCATTGATTTTGGCTTGTGGCCAAATGAGGAACAGACACAGCAAATTACGGGAATTTATGTTTTTGGCGAATAGTCAAAGTTTGAGGCTTGGCCCCGCCCCTTCAACATGCTCAAAAACGCACAATTTTAACAACTTTAAATCGCCCATGCCTCATGATCAATCCCAATCTCTAGGAGGAGTTTAAACAGCCAAAACGGGGTCACATGGCAACTTTGATCCAAAATGGTCAACTTCATGTTTTATGTGGACCAGGGGGGCAAGAGACTGTTGTGTGCGTCTCAGTAATTTCTACAAGTGTACCAAACTAATGTCAATGAGGAGGCTGTTTTGAAACTTTCTAGGGGGGGCTGTTCTTCTATTTCTATTGCGACAATCTTAAAATGCAAAATTTAACACGTGCAAAATCTGAGATTTTGAATATGTCGAAGTCTTCTAAGAGCCCATAAAGTTTTGTGAAGAAAAAATAAACATTTGAGGAACAGGAGGCCATCGCAGTGCTTTTGCTGCTCAAGTCTATGAAAATATTATGTGAATAAAAATCTCAAGTATAAATTCTAATGCATTAAAAAGCATTTTAAAAACAAGAAAACAAACAGGAAAGACTGAGGATAGGATTTAATAATTAAAACAATATCAAAGATCAATAAGTAGGAGTGTCTTTTTTTTTAAGAAAGCTGAACTGACGTGCAACAGCTCAGGTATATAAACCAATGCAAACCCACCAACATACAAACATAGACGCAAAAGGAATGGCGATCTGGACTCTTTTTATTGGTCTGAGTTTGTTTGAGCTGATGTCAGTTATTGTTCTGGGTGGTTCACTGGAGGGCGAGAAACAAAGGCTCGAGCCAACACTGGCTCTGGCTGCAGCTGGAGGTGGTACTGAGGCTTCTTCGATGAGATGTTCCCTGCAGGGAACTCCTTGTTTACCTGCATTCTCATCGGATGGAGACTTTATTGTTGGAGGTGTCTTCTCTTTTCACTATCAACTATACACAGTGATTCATAACTACAGCATCAAGCCTGAGCCGCTACGATGCACAGGGAGGTTAGTCAGAGTGATTCAAAAAGAATGCAAAGTGTATATAAATAGACATCTGTGTGTGGAAAAACTTTTTTGTGAACAAATTCATATTTTTGATGGTTGCATTGTCTTTTTAGCTCTTCAAAATTATAGTTACAATATTAAAATATTGTGCTTATTTGTACTTTATTGTAAGCTAATTTTACATGTGAAGCTCATAGTAGTGCCTTTTGTCTCATGTAGAAAATGTACTTTATATTAGTTTTAGATCCCTTATCTTTGTTCAATCCTATCATTCGTTTGTTTGTTGTAAAATTGTTTCTTCTTCTCCTTTGTTTAAATTTACATTAAAAATCCAGCATTTTATTAGAAAATGCTATTTGACTCAGAAATGAACTCTAGCGCTCTCACCTGATTAACTTTGTGCAGGTTTAACTCAAGGGATCTGCGCTTCTCTTTTACAATGATCTTTGCGATTGAAGAGATCAACAACAGCACGGAGCTGCTGCCTGGCATTAAACTCGGATATCAGATCTATGACTCGTGTGCTTCCGTCCCCATGGCCACTCAGGTGGCGTTTCAACTATCAAATGGTCAGGACCCTGTGTTTTATAAAGATAGCAATTGTTCCCAGTCTGAAATGGTGGTGGCAGCTGTTGGTGAATCTGGATCCACGCCATCCATCAGCATGACACGCATCGTTGGGTCCTTTAAGATCCCACTGGCAAGTAGTCTGGATTCATGGCAAAGTAAAAATCTGAAATGGGTTGAGGTCTGTGATGATTTTAAATATATTTACATTTTATAATAAACAGCTACTGTGATTTTTTTTTTCATTGTAGGTCAGTTACTTTGCCACTTGTGCCTGTCTGTCAGATAAGCAGCAGTTCCCAGCTTTTTTCAGAACGATTCCCAGTGACCAGTTCCAGGCTGATGCACTGGCCAAACTGGTTAAACACTTTGGCTGGACTTGGATAGGTGCTGTTCGCACAAACACAGATTATGGAAATTATGGCATGGCGTCTTTTCTTGCTGCAGCACAGAGAGAGGAAATCTGTGTGGAGTACTCAGAATCCTTCCATCGGACCGACCCACGTAGCAAGATCCAGAGAGTAGCTGATGTCATCCGCAGGTTTTTACGTGGTTTTGATGTATATCATGAATGTGAAGCTGCTAAACAAAAATATTAAATGTGTTTAGTAAAAGATAAGATGTAAATATACTTGGTTATCTGACGAACAGCTTTTTTAGGCCCTGTCCACACGTAGCCTGCCCAAAAAGAAGACATTTTTCTACGATTCGGCCTGTCATCCACACGAAAACACAGATCTCCGCAACAAAAACGAGTCCTTTTTAACCCTTTATAGGGCAATCATTGAAGTAGTTTAAAATTTTAAATTTCAACCCCAGGGTGTTATTATGGTTTATAACAAAAGTATTTTTCTGTTTTTACAATTTTCAAAAATATTTATTTTCATGGAGAAAATCAGAGAAAACGAAGTGCTCAAATATGGACGCTGGCCCTGTTCTGGTAAAAGAAATCCCAAAATAAAAATCATTAACAAATTAAATAAACATTATTTTTTTATAATATAGATAATTATAAGACACTTTAGAATAATCTAGCTAATTTTAGAACATTATATCAGTGTAGAATAATACTGAATATATCACAATTATTAAACAATACAGTATAATTTTATAAAAACAGATTACTGTAGAATATTTTTGGAAATTATAAAGCATTAAATGCCATTTCTGATTAAATATAGATTATTAGAATATTTTAGAATATTATTTATTTGAGGATCTGCCTCAGTGTCATCTTCCTCCTCTTCATCATCATCACTGATGGTGAGAATCGCTGGCACAATAACTGTCCCCCTCTGTTTTTTATAGAAATCTTAGTTTTAAACTGAAAAATATATTCAATATTATAATTATTATTATTACTGTAACCATGATCATGAAGATTATGTCTAAAAAACAACAGATTTTACCTAAAAATAAACATAATTTCTTTTACTTGTTCAGGGCGTATGATCAAATATGGCAGCTTTGATTTTCATGCTCTGATTTCACCAACTTCATTGAGTTTAACATTTATAACACATATATCCTTATTTAGCACCACTAGTCAACCTTGTGATGTGAGAGTTTCATAAACCTAGCATTGTTGGTTTTAGAGATCCAACCGTAAACACAAGAGGAGACGAGCTCCAGGAAGGCAGTTTTCTGATTTTTCAGAAACACCAATATTTGGCGCGTCGTAGCCCCGCCCTGATTGGTCGAACGGCGCCATGGCGTGAACTGTGACTAGCTTGATCTCTGATGATTGGTTGGGTGAAATCTCGTAATTCTAAGAGTCTGTAAAAAGGCACACCTACATCATTTATGATGTGAGTGGAAGTGTCTAAATATAGACGCTTGCCCTATAAAGGGTTAAAACTCTGGCCAAAGTAAAGATTTGCATTTTCTCTGTTTTCAGCGTTTCCGTGTGGACAAATAACCAGAGAGATTTTGTCTGTGACAAAAATGCTGACGGCCCACGTGCGACCTGTGTTTACACTACAACATGGATGCCCTCAGAGCTGTGCTCGCGTTATCAATCGTCCAAGCGCTTTTTGACGCTTATTGACTTTATACTCCAAAACTACATTTAAGAGCAATTCTACCTCCTTATCGGTCCACACAAGCGAGCTAGGCGCCATGTTTCATGTTTTGTGGAAGTTGAGCAGGAAGACAAAATGGATAGGATTCAGGGGAACTACTGCCCCCTACAGGTCTGGCATGCCTATGAATGTGCAATGCACTTATGTGGTTACGTCTGGATGGAGTTTTTTCTAAAAACGAGGCGGTGTGGACGCTATTTTTTTGGGAGGACAGATATTCGTTGTTGTTTTTTTAAATGGCTATGCGTGGACAAGGCCTTAATCATTTCGAATTTATACCTATTAAATCAAACTACAGATAGACTTGCTATGCTTAAAGCTAGAATGGCAAATTTGCAAAACAAACTACCTTAAAACATTTTTTTCATGCCTCTTAACAACTTTCTAACATAGAAAAGCTATTCATATATTGTGGAGATAAATATATATATATATATATATATATTGAAGAGCTACAAGTTCTGTTAACTCAGTAAAATATATAACGAGTTTTACATACAACAACATGTTTCCTGTTTAAGTTAATACTTATTTTCTACCATAATTTGTTAATCCATTCTTTAAAAATCAAAGTGATTTTCTGGATTTTATTTTCTCATTTTGTCTCATACTTGAGGTATACCTATGATGAAAATTACAAGCCTCTCTCATCTTTTTAAGTGGGAGAACTTGCACAATTTGGTGGCTGACTAAATACTTTTTTTGCCCCACTGTATGTTAAAAATGCAAATGTCTTTTTTCAAGGTCCACAGCAAAGGTTATTGTGGCCTTTGCAGCTCCAGGAGACATAAAAGTGCTTTGGGAGGAGCTGGTTCTTGAGCCTCCACCACCTCGTCAGTGGATTGGAAGTGAGGCCTGGATATCTGACCCCCTCTTGATGAGCTTCGGTTTCAATTCAGGAGCCATCGGAGTAGCTATCCAGCGATCTGTTATTCCAGGTCTGAGAGAATTCCTGCTGGGTCTTTCTCCCTCTCAAGTAGCTGCCTCCTCAGTGCTGACTGAGTTCTGGGAGGATGCATTCAACTGCTCACTGAAAAAAAGTGAGGTTTGACTTATGTTACTCATGTGTCTTGAAAACTCATGGAAATACATTTACTGTTTTCAGTAGCACTTATGACCAATTAAACATCTGCCCCTGTTTTCTGTCATTCTTAGATTCTCCAGATAAAAGAGTGTGTTACGGAACTGAAGACATAAAAACACTGAAAAACCCGTTCACTGATACGTCACAGTTAAGAATATCTAACATGGTGTACAAGGCTGTTTATGCAATAGCTCATGCTGTTCATAATGCAGTGTGTCAGGAAACTAATTTCACCATTCAGTGTGATAAAAACATCAGATTGGAGTCCAAACAGGTCAGTTTAAACAGGAGCTACTCTAAACAGGTCAATTAAAATAAAAAAATTGAATTACAGGATTCTTACGATGCCTTTAACAGTTTAGTATGTTCTTTATTTATTTAGTGGCAATTCTTTATTTCCCTTTCAATGGATTTTACCAAAAGGTCTGAATTCACTTCACAGGTTTTAACTGAACTAAAAATGGTGAACTTCACCCGTAATGGTTATCCTGTGTCATTTGATGCTAACGGGGATCCTGTAGCTTTTTATGAGCTGGTCAACTGGCAGAAGAGTGAGAGTGGAGTTATTGAGCTGGTAACAGTAGGGTACTATGATGCATCCCTGCTGGAAGGTCAACAGTTTCGTCTCATGAGAAACATAAGCTGGATGGAAGGCAGCAAAAAAGTAAATAAACAATAACAAATAAATACATGCAAAAAAAATGCAATCATCGTTTTCTCTGCAGAACAAAATGTTTACTTGTTCTCTCTAACAGGTACCAGTGTCAGTGTGCTCTGAGAGTTGTCGTCCAGGAACTCGTAAAGTGTTGCAGAAAGGAAAACCCATCTGCTGCCATGATTGTATACCATGTCCTGAAGGAGAGATTAGTAACATGACAGGTAAACTTCAATATATCTAATGGCAATGGGCATTTTTAATTACTTGAATTATGTCTTCTTGGTGAATTTTTCTTTTAGATTCTCCTGATTGCTTCCATTGTCCCAGTGAATTCTGGCCTAATGCACAAAGAGACGCTTGTTTCCCCAAACCTGTGGAGTTTCTTTCCTATGATGAAGTCCTGGCAATCATCCTGGCTGCATTCTCTGTTAGTGGGGCCTGTCTGGCCATCATAACAGCAGCTATTTTCTTTCATCACAGAACAACTCCAATTGTCAGAGCCAACAACTCTGAGCTGAGCTTCCTGCTGCTCTTCTCTCTGACTCTGTGTTTCTTATGTTCATTAACTTTCATCGGCGCTCCCTCTGATTGGTCCTGCATGCTGCGACACACAGCGTTTGGGATCACCTTTGTTCTCTGTATCTCCTGTGTTCTTGGGAAAACTGTAGTGGTTTTAATGGCCTTTAAAGCTACACTTCCAGGTAGTAATGTCATGAAATGGTTTGGTCTTCCACAACAAAGGCTAACTGTGGTCTTTTTTACATTTGTTCAAGTTTTAATATGTACTGTGTGGTTGTTACTCAGCCCTCCATTCCCAATGAAAAATCTGAGCACATACAAGGAGAAGATCATCCTGGAATGTGCATTAGGTTCTGCTGTTGGGTTCTGGGCTGTGCTCGGGTACATTGGCCTGCTGGCTGTTTTCTGCTTTGTGTTAGCTGTTCTAGCTCGGAAACTACCTGATAATTTTAATGAAGCCAAGCTGATAACCTTCAGCATGCTGATATTCTGTGCAGTGTGGCTCACCTTCATCCCAGCATATGTCAGCTCTCCTGGAAAATTTACTGTAGCTGTGGAGATATTTGCTATTCTGGCCTCCAGTTTTGGACTGATTCTGTGTATATTTGCTCCAAAGTGTTTCATCATTTTATTTCAGCCAGAGAAAAACTCCAAGAAAAAATTAATGAACAAAATATAACTGCAAGATTAAAATTCTAGAAGTATTTTGAAGTTGATTTTGATGCAGCGTTACGGTAATAAACCCTTTAGATTAACTGTTTTACTGCAGTCAATAAAATCCTCTGTTTATTGCATAAAATGTCTCAGATAATCATTTCATGACTGTTAATTTATCTCCTTGAAACACCATCTCACTGTAGTAGAGGAAACACTTTAAGCTATTCCTTTAAAAAAGGGTTTCAGAGATTCTGCAGGTAGAAACTTGATCAACTTCACACTGGACAGCGCTCTGCCACCCTCTGCTTTCCACAAACCACACTTAACAGTTTTGTGGGATGGGTAGGTGCACTAGGGGGAGTTCTCTAACTACTTTACGGTTGTTAGTGGTTCACTCTGCTAACATAAAGGCTTGCGGTTAGCTTTGTCAGTTTGCCGACCTTCAATAAAAAGCACAAGAAGAAAAAGTTAGCTTTTTTAGTTGGCATCATGGCAGAGACTGGAATTAAAAGTAAGAAAGTAATGGAGTTGAAGCAAAGAGCTAAAACCAGAGCGAGCATTGACACAGCGTACACTCATTTGAGGGAGCTATAGAAGGCTATGAAAACACGGACTGATGGTGACCTGGCTTTGTTGCTACTGGACTTGTAAGTAATAATATTTTTTGTCCAAGTGTGGATCTTTTGACTTTGTGACTTATTTAGTATCATTTGGCTCATGTTAATGTTAGCTCATTGTCAGTGTTGGGAGTAACGGCGTTACTTTTTAAGTAACGGAGTAATCTAATTAATTATTTTTCCCATCGTTGCAACGCTGTTACTGTTACTGCGCATGTAAAGTGGCGCGTTAATGTGGCTGAAAGAAGCACAGCGGTTGTCAGGCTTTCTGACAGCCACACCAGTGATGTGTTGGTCGCTCACGAAGCGGCTCTGCAGCCAGCTGGAGTGAGTGACACCGGCTGTACCTGCACCTGCCATCCCACCCCAAGCCGGTGTTACAAACGGCAAAAATGAACACACAGCGCCAAACACATCAGGGTTATTGTTTTCAGATTGGAGATGAGTGTGTGCACAGTGCCGCACACACTCCTGTCCAGGAAACAGCAGATAATGTCTTGACTAGTAGAAGCTAACCACTAGCATTAGCAACTCCACAACACGGCAGAACTCCTCCAGGCTTGTGTTATTTGTGGCGATAAAACATCAACGTTACAAAGCAAACAGAGTCAGTTGTAGAGTTGCGTTTCTGTTACCCAATTTGAGGCGAGATATCCAAATATTAGGAAATAAGACTCCAAATCCTGCCGTCTGAAGCTACTTTCCCCTCTGGCTGAATTCTCTGTGCTGAATCAGACGCACCAGAGCTTTTTTTCCTCAGAGTACAACTTAAAAGGCATTCATTCTTACTATAGACCACTGCAAATGTATTAAAAGTGATCCATCCACTCCACACAGGTAGAGCTGCTGTTCTGAGAGCTGCTTCTTTCAATCAGTGTGTTAGATTCTTTAAAGCTAAAACTACTTTAAAGTAGTTGATACATTGATATTGAAGCTGTGGGTCATCAGATATGTCAGGATGCAACTAAGTAGTGTAGAATCATTTTTCTCAAAATGCGATCCTTTTAAGATCCTGGTACAGTACTTCAACATTTCCAATCTGGCAACACGGTTGCCATTAGAAGTGCAACCTATAGCATATTATGTTGCGGTGAACTTGCAATTCAGATATGTTCGTTTCATATTAGCCAGTTCTCAAAAACATCTATGTTACGGCACATTTGCTTGTAAGAGCTGTTAGAAATGTAGACTGAATAAAAAATGATGTGCATAAAATCTGAAAAGTAATTTTTAATGCACTGAAGGGTATTTTAAAAAAAATAAAATAAACAGGAAAGACAGTGGAAAGGATTTATTAATTAAAACAATATCAAAGATCACTAAGTTGGAGTGTTTTTTTTAATGAAAGCTGAACTGACGTGTAACAGCTGAGGTATATAAACCAATGCAAACCCACCGACATGCAAGCATAGACACAAAAGGAATGGAGATCTGGACTCTTTTTATTGGTCTGAGTTTGTTTGAGCTGATGTCAGTTATTGTTCTGGGTGGTTCACTGGAGGGCGAGAAACAAAGGCTCGAGCCTACAAAGGCTCTGACTGCAGTTGGAGGTGGTACTGAGGCTTCTTCGATGAGATGTTCCCTGCAGGGAACTCCTTGTTTACCTGCATTCTCATTGCATGGAGACTTTATTGTTGGAGGTGTCTTCTCGTTTCACTATCAACTATACACAGTGATTCATAACTACAGCATCAAGCCTGAGCCGCTACGATGCACAGGGAGGTTAGTCAGACAGAGTGGTGTGTATATAGAAATATTTGTGTGGAAAATATTTGTTGTTAAATTATTAGTTTTGATGGTTGCATTGTCTATTTATCTCTTCAGAATTACAGCATTTAAATATTGTGCTCATTTGTCCTTTATTGTAAGTTAACCACTAGTAGTGCCTTTTGTCTCATGTAGAAATGCACTTTATACTAATTTTAGATTCTTATGTGTGGTGCTGTGACAATATTTACATTCATATCACATACATGTGAATCACTCAGAATATTATTTATAATTTATCTTTGTTTAAATGTTCAAAAGGCAGCATTATATTTGAAAATGCTATTTCACTCAAAGTAAACAGAAAACCCTTTCCTTTACTATCATTTAATGGACTGAATTTTTGAGGTTTTTGGTTAAAGTTTTCTTATTTTATGTGAATTTTATCTCCCGCCTGATTAACTTTGTGCAGGTTTAACTCAAGGGATCTGCGCTTCTCTTTTACAATGATCTTTGCGATTGAAGAGATCAACAACAGCACGGAGCTGCTGCCTGGCATTAAACTCGGATATCAGATCTATGACTCGTGTGCTTCCGTCCCCATGGCCACTCAGGTGGCGTTTCAACTATCAAATGGTCAGGAACCTGTGTTTTATAAAGATAGCAATTGTTCCCAGTCTGAAATGGTGGTGGCAGCTGTTGGGGACTCCGGATCCACGCCGTCCATCAGCATGACACGCATCGTTGGGTCCTTTAAGATCCCACTGGCAAGTAGTCTGGATTTATGGGTTTCTGTCTGTGATGATTTAAAATGTATTTACCTTTTATGTTAAACAGCTACTGTGATTTTTCTCACTTCAGGTCAGCCACTTTGCCACCTGTGCCTGTCTGTCAGACAAGCAGCAGTTCCCAGCGTTTTTCAGAACAATTCCCAGTGACCAGTTCCAGGCTGATGCACTGGCCAAGCTGGTGAAACACTTTGGCTGGACTTGGATAGGTGCTGTCCGCTCAGACTCCGATTATGGAAATTATGGGATGGCGTCTTTTCTTGCTGCAGCGCAGAGAGAGGGAATCTGTGTGGAGTACTCTGTATCCTTCTATCGGACCGACCCACTAAGCAAGATCCAGAGAGTAGCTGATGTCATCCGCAGGTTTTTGCATGGTTTTGAAGTGTATCGTGCACGTGACGCTGCTAAACAAAAATATTAAATGTGTTTAGTAAAAGATAAGATGTGAATATACTTGGTTATCTGACGAAAAACTATTTCCACCATGCAGTTTTAGAATTAAACCTATTGAATCAAAGTACACAAATTACAAAATTACACATTATGCGATGTAGGTGTGGTAGAACCAATGTGTCTATGTGTCCAGGTCAACAGCTGCAGTAGTTGTGGCTTTTACAGCTTCCGGTGAAACAAGAGTTTTGCTGGAGGAGCTGGCTCGAGAGCTTCCACCACCGCGCCAGTGGATAGGAAGTGAGGGCTGGATAACTGACCCCAGCTATCTGAGCTACAGTTTCTGTTCAGGAGCCATCGGAGTAGCTATCCAGCGATCCGTCATCCCAGGTCTGAGAGAATTCCTGCTGGGTCTTTCTCCCTCTCAAGTATTGGCCTCCTCAGTGCTGACTGAGTTCTGGGAGGATGCATTCAACTGCTCACTGAAAAAAAGTGAGGTTTGACTTATGTTACTCATGTGTCTTTATTAAACTGCAATTCATGGAAATACATTTACTGTTTTTAGTATGACCAATTAGATCTGTCCTCTGTTTTCTGTCATTCTTAGATTCTCCAGATAAAAGAGTGTGTGACGGAACTGAAGACATAACAACACTGAAAAGCCCGTTCACTGATACGTCACAGTTAAGAATATCTAACATGGTGTACAAGGCTGTTTATGCAATAGCTCATGCTGTTCATAATGCAGTGTGTCAGGAAACTAACTTCACCATTCAGTGTGATAAAGTCATCAGACAAGATTCTAAACAGGTCAGTTAGAATAAAAAAAACCTGATACCCAGGATTCTTACAATGTTGTATATTTTTTGAGTTGCAGTTCTTTCTTTTTTGTCTTGATTTTTATTTTTGTAAATTAAACACTGAATTCACTTCACAGGTTTTAGCTGAACTGAAAAAAGTCAACTTTACTCGCAATGGTTATCCTGTGTCATTTGATGCTAACGGGGATCCTGTAGCTTTTTATGAGCTGGTCAACTGGCAGAAGAGTGAGAGTGGAGTTATTGAGCTGGTAACAGTAGGGTACTATGATGCATCACTGCTGGAAGGTCAACAGTTCCGTCTCATGAGAAACATGAGCTGGATGGAAGGCAGCAAACAAGTAAATAAATCCATACAAAAAAAGATTCATATTTTTACAATTTGCCAAAATGTTTCATAATTCTTTGTCTATTTTCTTTGTCCTTTGTAACAGGTTCCAGTATCAGTGTGCTCTGAGCATTGTCGTCCAGGAGCTCATAAAGTGTTGCAGAAAGGAAAACCCATCTGCTGCTATGATTGTATACCATGTCCTGAAGGAGAGATTAGTAACACAACAGGTAAACAAATGTTTAATAGCATCAATAAACATGTGATTGCCAATAATTCCATTTGGTTTATCTTTTAGATTCTCCTGACTGTTTCCCATGTCCCAGTGAATTCTGGCCTAACGCACAAAGAGACGCTTGTTTCCCCAAACCTGTGGAGTTTCTTTCCTATGATGAAGTCCTGGCAATCATCCTGGCTGCATTCTCTGTTAGTGGGGCCTGTCTGGCCATCATAACAGCAGCTATTTTCTTTCATCACAGAACAACTCCAATTGTCAGAGCCAACAACTCTGAGCTGAGCTTCCTGCTGCTCTTCTCTCTGACTCTGTGTTTCTTATGTTCATTAACTTTCATCGGAGCTCCCTCTGATTGGTCCTGCATGCTGCGACACACAGCGTTTGGGATCACCTTTGTTCTCTGTATCTCCTGTGTTCTTGGGAAAACTGTAGTGGTTTTAATGGCCTTTAAAGCTACACTTCCAGGTAGTAATGTCATGAAATGGTTTGGGCCTCCACAACAAAGAATGACTGTAGTGTTTCTCACAGTTATTCAAGTTATAATATGTACTGTGTGGTTGTTAGTCAGCCCTCCATTCCCAATGAAAAATCTGAGCACATACAAGGAGAAGATCATCCTGGAATGTGCATTAGGTTCTGCTGTTGGGTTCTGGGCTGTGCTCGGGTACATTGGCCTGCTGGCTGTTTTCTGCTTTGTGTTAGCTGTTCTAGCTCGGAAACTACCTGATAATTTTAATGAAGCCAAGCTGATAACCTTCAGCATGCTGATATTCTGTGCAGTGTGGCTCACCTTCATCCCAGCATATGTCAGCTCTCCTGGAAAATTTACTGTAGCTGTGGAGATATTTGCTATTCTGGCCTCCAGTTTTGGACTGATTCTGTGTATATTTGCTCCAAAGTGTTTCATCATTTTATTTCAGCCAGAGAAGAACTCCAAGAAACATGTAATGAATAAAACATAACTGTGATATTAGAAATTTAGAAGTAAGATTTGAAGTTGATATTGATGTAGATTGAACAGTAATAAACCCTTTAAATGTTCTGTTTTACTGCAGTCAATAAAGTTTCCTATGTGTTGTACAAAATGTGTCAGACCATCATTTTCATCACTTTTTATTTACTTATCTTCTGGAACCACCATCTTATCGTAGTAGATGTTCTCAGGTGCCCTGGTGATTCTTATGATGTTACATTGTTAAGGATGTTTGTCTCCCATGAAAATAAAGTCCAAGATGAAGTGTGACACAAAGAGCAGATTAGATGATGCTTTAAGGATAAGACAGCAGATTACCAAATTAGCCCTGCAAGGAAGGGAAAGAAAAGCAATTTCTGTTTACATTGGAAACAACAAAGTAGGAAGAAAGAAGAAACAACGCATTCATGCAGGAAAAATTAGTTCATTAAATGTTTAAAATGAAACAATATGCTTGGGTGACATCATCACTAATCTCCTCCTCTCACACACAAGAGAACGTTATAAAAGAGCTTGAACACACCAACATAAACACACCTAAGGGATGGAGAGCTTAGTTTTCTTTATCGGTCTGAGACTGGCTCTGAGTCTGTTTGAAGCAAATTCATTTGTTTCTCTTAACGAGCCTTCGGACGGTCTGCTAAACGACGCTAATCTTACTGATGCTGCTAAATGCAACTCGCAGGGTCCAGCTCGTTTACCAGCTTTCTCTGCAGATGGAGACTATAGTATTGGGGGTGTTTTTTCCATCCACAACTACATGCATACAGCGGTTTATAACTACACCGCCGCTCCAGAGCCTCCACGATGCACAGGGAGGTTTGTATAGGGAGGAGTGATGAGTGATTTCATATATATATATATATCATTTTTTTTTGTGATTATTATCTACAGAATGGGTTTGATCAACATCTTAAATTACACCTAACAGATTATTTATAATTCTACGTTTAAATGTTGAAAATCATGTTTTGAACTTTACTTGTCCGGTAACCTTTTTTTTTTTGCTTCATGCATTGAAATATCAGTCGTTGCTCCAGGAAGATTTTGCTGCTGTTATTTTGTTTGAAATATGAAATATAGTTGTTAATATTTCTTTACAACCTGTGTGTGTGCAGCATTGACTCCAGGGAAGTGCGTTTTTCTCGTGCAATGATCTTTGCTATCAGTGAGATCAACAACAGCACAGAGCTGCTGCCGGGCATCAATCTTGGATATCAGATCTATGATTCGTGTGCTTCAGTGCCCGTGGCTGCACATGTGGCCTTTCAAATAACAAATGGTCAGGACCCGGTGTTTTACAAAGACAGGAATTGCTCCCAATCCGGTGTGGTGCTGGCTGTGGTTGGAGAGTCTGGTTCCACACCGTCCATCAGCATTGCACGCGTCATTGGTTCCTTTAACATCCCTCTGGTAAATAAAAGAAGTTTATTGCAGAAAAAATGTGCTTGCAAAAGTGTAAATAAGCATTTTGCTGACTTTTATTTATTTTCTTTAGGTGAGTCATTATGCCACCTGTGCCTGTCTGTCAAATAAGCAGCAGTTCCCGACTTTTTTCAGAACGATTCCCAGTGACCAGTTCCAGGCTGATGCACTGGCCAAGCTGGTGAAACACTTTGGCTGGACTTGGATAGGTGCTGTCCGCTCAGACTCTGATTATGGAAACAACGGCATGGCATCTTTTCTCGCAGCAGCACAGAGAGAGGGAATCTGTGTGGAGTACTCTGAATCTTTCTATCGGACCAACCCACGCAGCAAGATCCAGAGAGTAGCTGATGTCATCCGCAGGTTTCAACATCACTGATTTTAAGCTTTTAAGCTTGTGAGAAATAAATAGGCTATGTAACAGAATTTATGTTTGTTATATGATAAAAATGTCATGATAAATGTTTCCCCAGGTCAACAGCAATGGTTGTTGTGGCTTTTGCAGCTGTAGGGGACATGACTATCCTGTTAGAGGAGCTGGCTCGGGAGCCTCCACCACGTCGTCAGTGGATAGGAAGTGAGGCCTGGGTAACTGACCCCCTCTTGATGAGCTTCAGTTTCTGTGCAGGAGCCATCGGAGTTGCCATTCAGAAATCCGTCATCCCAGGTCTGAGAGAATTCCTACTGGATCTGTCTCCTTCTGAAGTAGCGGCCTCCTCAGTGCTGACTGAGTTCTGGGAGGATGCTTTCAACTGCACACTGACAAAAAGTGAGACACCAGTCATAACAGGCTGTTTTTTTTTCATTAACTATTTTATTTTTACTATTTTTTTTAAATAAAAATGTTCTTAACATTTTTTTTTTCAAATGAGGCCTGCTGTAGCATAAATAGTGTAGCAATTTTAGGACAGTTTAACGTTCATGCATCTACTGAAACTATATAAAAAAGAGATAAGGTGCATGAGTAAAGATAATGTTGTAGCGTTATGGATGTGGCTACACATTTATACAATGATCAATAAGATTGATAATCCATATAAATATGAATTATCAATCTTATTGATCTTTGAATGTTAATTTAACATTACCTTAGGTTCTTTCTAACTTCAGTGATCCGCACACTTCAGAATAATTCAGAGTCAAGAAAATAGTTATATTTCTGAATCAATGATGACACAGGACAAATTATGATGCATGATGGTTAAAGCAAGATACTGAAACAATTAATGACGTGATGGAATGTAAGCTAAATGTTATGTAGCTGAACCTACATTAACGGATGGAGACAGGTACCTATTTGCTGCTGTAAGTTCAAAAACTCCCTTTACTATTTTCCAGAAGAGATTCATTAAATGTTATTGCAAAGCTAAAGAAAATGAGGTATAAGGAATACAAGTATAGGTCAGACCTTGCTTTTCTAAAATGAAAATTTCTTATTCATCACATTTTTACTGATTTTGACATTTTTTGACCTTCTATTACACAAGTTTTCAGATTTATTCCTGAGCATAAATTTGCATGACTAGAACACAGAGGAGATGCAGTTTTAAAGGGATCCATCTTTTTGCCTCTTTGCTGTGAATTTTTAGCTGCAGATTCAAAAAAGAGAGTGTGTGATGGATCTGAAGACATAAAGACCCTGAAAAGCCCGTACACTGAAACATCTCAGTTAAGAATGACTAACATGATGTACAAGGCTGTTTATGCAATAGCTCATGCTATTCACAATGCAGTGTGTCAGGAAACTAACTTCACCACTCAGTGTGACAAAAACATCAGACTGGAGTCCCAACAGGTCAGTTGAAACAGGAGCTACTCTTAAGATTTTTCATGACCTGCAAATTCTTGTAAATTAAACATTGATTTTACTTCACAGGTTTTTACAAAACTCCAAAAAGTCAACTTCACCCGTAATGGTTATCCTGTGTCATTTGATGCTAACGGAGATCCTGTAGCTTTTTATGAGCTGGTCAACTGGCAGAAGAGTGAGAGTGGAGTTATTGAGCTGGTAACAGTAGGGTACTATGATGCATCACTGCCTAAAGGCCAGGAGTTTCATATCAACAGGAATCTAAGCTGGGTGGATGGTGGCATGCAAGTAATTTAAATAGTGCAAGAAAAATATCTTAAGTTACTGGTCTTTTGGAAAATGATAACAGTTTTTTTTTTTTTTTTTGCAAAAGGTCCCAGTATCAGTGTGCTCCAAGAGTTGTTCTCCAGGAACTCATAAAGTCTTGCAGAAAGGAAAACCCATCTGCTGCTATGATTGTATACCATGTCCTGAAGGAGAGATTAGTAACATGACAGGTGCAATCTTTATGTTTTACCTATCCATTAGTAGTAATTGCTAAATCATAATGAATTTTTGTTTTTTCTTTCAGATTCTCCTGACTGTTTCCCATGTCCCAGTGAATTCTGGCCTAATGCACAAAGAGAAGCTTGTTTCCCCAAACCTGTGGAGTTTCTTTCCTATGATGAAGTCCTGGCAATCATCCTGGCTGCATTCTCTGTTAGTGGGGCCTGTCTGGCCATCATAACAGCAGCTATTTTCTTTCATCACAGAACAACTCCAATAGTCAGAGCCAACAACTCTGAGCTGAGCTTCCTGCTGCTCTTCTCTCTGACTCTGTGTTTCTTATGTTCATTAACTTTCATCGGAGCTCCCTCTGATTGGTCCTGCATGCTGCGACACACAGCGTTTGGGATCACCTTTGTTCTCTGTATCTCCTGTGTTCTTGGGAAAACTGTAGTGGTTTTAATGGCCTTTAAAGCTACACTTCCAGGTAGTAATGTCATGAAATGGTTTGGGCCTCCACAACAAAGAATGACTGTAGTGCTATTTACTTTCATACAGGTTTTAATATGTACTGTGTGGTTGTTAGTCAGCCCTCCATTCCCAATAAAAAATCTGAGCACATACAAGGAGAAGATCATCCTGGAATGTGCATTAGGTTCTGCTGTTGGGTTCTGGGCTGTGCTCGGGTACATTGGCCTGCTGGCTGTTTTCTGCTTTGTGTTAGCTGTTCTAGCTCGGAAACTACCTGATAATTTTAATGAAGCCAAGCTCATAACCTTCAGCATGCTGATATTCTGTGCAGTGTGGCTCACCTTCATCCCAGCATATGTCAGCTCTCCTGGAAAATTTACTGTAGCTGTGGAGATATTTGCTATTCTGGCCTCCAGTTTTGGACTGATTCTGTGTATATTTGCTCCAAAGTGTTTCATCATTTTATTTCAGCCAGAGAAGAATTCCAAGAAGCAATTAATGAACAAAAACTGACAATTGCACAATGTAGGTGTTTGAACGAGTGCTCTCTTGGATCAGCTTAATTCATTCACATTAATTCTGTTCATGTTTTTCTTTATTCATAAAATTTGTGTGGTTTTTTTTTTATCTTTTGACAGAATGCTATTTAAAATTGATGTTTCAACACAGTGGTGTTTTTTTCCCTTTCATGTAGATTTTAGTCCAGCAACTCCTAAAGCTGTAGTACATGGATCTTATGTTGTCCTTACTTCCTGACTGTTACTACTTATATGTCTTTTATTTCCATACTATTATTTCAAAAAATAAAAGTATCAAAAAAAGAAATGTGGTTAATTTTACCTTTTACCCGCATCTGTCATTTTGACACAGGGGCGACCCCAGAAAATTTTGATAAGGGTGGCCAGATGGGGCCAAAGAAAAGTTTTGGGGTGGCACACCAAAATCGTCCTTGTGGTAACTCTGGGAGAGTTTAGCCTGTGTCAATGCATTGCATTGCTCCTTTATTCTATTTTTTATTAAAAAACAATATGCATCCAAAACATTTAACTCAATTTTGAGAAACACAAACATTTCAGAAAAATACATTTCAGTTTTTTGAAATGTTATTTCAAAATGTATTTTAGAATTTGTTTTGTTTAATTCACCTGTTGCTGTCGTCACAAAAAACTGTGGAGATATAAACGTTTTATTGAAAATGGTGAACAACAGAAGCATATATAAATATTTAAAAATTCTGATTATTAATTTACTCATTAATTGTATAATTTTTTATTTTTTACATTTATGTCTTGCATAAATAAGATGAATTTATGTTTTGAGTGAAAATTAAAATGATTTATCAACACTGGTCTTCCCAGGGAGGCCCAACAATTTTCTAGGGGTGGCCATGGGAGTTCTAGTAGTATTCAAACAGATGCAACACAGTTTTGGTCAAATCTGGACTTGTGACATTCTGGGGATCCAAATGGTTTGTTCCTGACAAGATTGCCAAAAATTCCACTTGTAGACATTGAGGAAATGTAGCCCAGTCATACCAATGCTTCCTTGTGGGAAGCAAAGGGCCTGGTAACGCTCCCATTTTTAAAATTAATTATTTATTTAATTTATTATAAAAGAAAATGATTTTACAACAAAATAGTTCCACTTGCCATACTTAAATGAAAAGGAGCAGACAGAAGAAAATCTTATGTGAAGTCTGCCCCTTTTAAATAATCCCAACCCCTGAGAATTCTAACCGAGCCAATCAGCGCTGAGCAGCGTACGTCACGCACCACGACGCTCAGTTTCTCATAAACTGAAATTACATGGAAGTGTGAGGCTGCAAAAGTCTACAGTAAATTTGTAACATTTGTTCTGGATATCATTTGGAAAAGTAGGTAAGTCTTAAATAAACATTTTTGATGTTTAAGCCTCACTTCCACGTCATTTCCTTGTTTTTGCCTGAAAGGGCGCGCCAATGCTTCATTACCGTAATGCACCATGTACGCGCGAAGCAAATGTTAGCTAAGCTCCAGTGTCAACTGGCTTTACTATGTATTTCCAAGCGTCAGCTCACTTGACCACGGTCATCTGTCAAAAACTGTCCTGTCACATAGTTGTTATTCGAATATTAATACAGAATTGGTTATAACTCTTTGGATTCTTAAGTTTTTACTACAAAGACAACTATCATTTACGTGTACGCCAGACGCCATCTTTGACCTTAGCTAAAACACTACAGCGTTGCACAATAGTCGTCATTTCTGCCTTTTTTCTGATTGGTTATTTTTGAGTTGGCTAGTCCCGCATTCTTTACATTTCCAGTGACGGAGGTAAAATTTTGAAATATTTTTCTGCAAGTCAGTTGTCGATTTTTTTTTCCAAACTTGATTTCATTTATGCACATTAAAATCAATATACAAAACTAAATTAATTAATAAATTAATTTTCAAACTGGTACATGGATGGTAACTCATGTTTCAGCTTGTAAACAAATCACTCAAGACGCTGGGTGTGCAAACAGCCCATGTGTAATGGAAGCCGTAACTATTGGTTAAGGTTCACTGTGGAGTTGCGAGTGTCTGTAATTGGTTGTTTGTGAGATGACTCATGTGACCAATGAACTGAAGAATACGGATGCATCCACACCTGGTTTTAAATCTGCTATAACTCATTTGCCTGTCAGTCGCTTTGTTAGAAAACAGCAAATCCAGGTTATTTATGGGGTTAGTGTGGGAAAAGCAGCCACTCCTTTATGGGCCTTTAATATTAGTGCTTCTTTGTATATCATTGTGCCTTAGTTTTAATGTTCTGCCTGCTTTTGGTGAATCTATGAAAGGGAGAAATGTAGAGGAAGAGGTTGGAAAAGGAAAAGAGGAAAGAAAAGACAGGATGGAAGATCTGGGAACAAAAGAAGTTAATAGTATTAATATGAATGTATCTCAGTGTGTGAAACTAAAAGAAAGTGAACTCTTGGCTTTGCAGTCTGAGGGGGATGTTGTTATCGGAGGCTTTTTTCATCTGCACTATGATGCTCCAGAGCCACAGCAGAACTACAACAGCAAACCCCAAATGACTACATGCAGCGGGTCAGTGCATGAGCACGTCTGCTACATGTAAAATCTATTTTTATGCAACTTAAAGCATTCATTGTATATGTTATTTGGTGTATTCATCATATGCTGTTCAAAATGATTTCCCTGCAGGTTTGACCTTAGAGCATTTCGATGGATGATGACTATGGTGTTCGCAGTGGAGGAAATTAATAAATCTGATCTGTTACCGGGGGTTAAATTAGGCTATCGAATCATGGACTGTTGTGATAACATTCACACAGCTTTGAGAGCTTTCTTCTCTTTGGTCAGCACCTCTGCAGTGACAACACAGTTAGAATCTTCCACATGCTTGTTTGATTCTCCCATTCCTGCTATTATTGGTCTTGCATCTTCTTCCCCATCAAGAGCTGTAGCTCAAACTCTTGGTTCGTTCAACATACCGCTGGTAAGAGAGGAAAAAAGGCTAAATGTGCAAATTTTAAATTATAAGTTGTGTTGTATTTCACTTTTTTTTCTTTTGATAATTAAGTGTACTCCGTCTCATCCTAGGTGAGTTATTTTGCTACTTGTACTTGTCTCAGTGACAAGCAAATCTACCCATCGTTCTTGAGAACCGTGCCGAGTGACTTTTTTCAAGTGAAAGGTCTCGTACAGCTGGTTACGTTCTTCGGCTGGTTCTGGGTGGGCACCATAGGAACCACGGTGAGATGATGCTTTGTTTTAACCTCCAGAATTTATCTGCCTAACTCAGCAATATGAATTGCTAAATCTTCCTCTTTTACAGGATGACTACAGTATATACGGGATCCAAGCTTTCTCAGATCAGTTCAGATCACAAGGTGGTTGTGTGGAATATCATCTCACTATTCCGACATCCCCTACGGTGTCTGAGATGCAAAACATTGCAAATAAAGTTCAGGGTTCCACCGCAAAGGTTGTTGTGGCTTTTGCTTCAGAAGGTCAAATACTGCATCTGTTTATAGAAGTAAGAACCACCAGAGGCGCCCCCAGAAAATTTTGATAAGGGTGGCCAGATGGGGTCAGAGAAAATTTTGGGGTGGCACACCAAATTGGTTCTTGTGGTAACTCTGGGAGAGTTTAGTCTGTGGCGATGCATTTCATGCTCCTTTATTCTTCTTTTTTTTTTTTTATTAAAAAACAATATGCATCCAAAACACTTACTTGAGAAATACAAACATTTCTGAAAATTACATTTCAGTTATTTTAAATGCTATTTAAAATGTTACTTTAGAATTAACATTTTTTTTTTATATAATTCGCCTGTTGCTGTTTTCACAAAAAAAAAACTATGGAGATATAATTTTTTTTTTATATATATTTGCTCAGCAGAAACATTTTTTAAAATTTAGATTATTTTTTTACTCATTAATTGCATATTTCTTTTTTATTGGGTTTAAAATGTATGTCTTGATTAAATAAGATAAATTTATGGTTTGTGTGAACATTAAAATTACTTATTAAAGAACATTGGTCCTCCCATGGCCACCCCTTGGGAGCACCACTGAGAACCACATCAATGCTAGACATTATGATAATTAGGAATGATACAGGTTTGTTTGTAACTTAAATCATATCTTTCCAGCTCGCTCAACGAAATGTAACAGGGATCCAGTGGATAGCGAGTGAATCCTGGGTAGCGGCCACTCTTCTGTCCCAACCACGTTTCCACCATCTTTTAGAGGGGACACTTGGCTTCTCTTTTCCCGGAGTCAGAATACCGGGATTAAAAGAGTTCTTACTGAGCGTCCGGCCATCTCCAGAGCCAGGGATGGAATTTGTTAACATGTTCTGGGAAGAGCAGTTTGGTTGTAAGCTCAAGTTTAAAGGAGAAGTAATGAAAGATAATGGGACTGAGACTCTAAATAACGTTAAGCCTGTATGTACAGGTTCAGAAGACCTGAGTGTCACTTCCAGCAGGTATACGGACGTGTCCAAGGTTAGAATATCCTACAATGTCTATAAAGCTGTATTTGCCATTGCCCACGCTCTGCATGCTATACTGAACTGTACAGCAGAAGGGCCTTACAATGGAACATGTGAGAAACAGAAACAGTTCACCTCTAAGCAGGTAAGTAAAACACTTTTAAATAACAAATCAGTGTTTTTTCCTGTTTATTAGGGTTTTTGATTAGATTTTTTTCCTATCTTCTAACAGCTGCTGTACCATCTAAAGAAAGTAAATTTCACCAACCAGTTTGAGGAGAGAATTTATTTCAACTCAAACGGGGAGCCGGCACCTCTCTATGAGCTCATTAACTGGCAGAAGGACAGCGGTGGTGAAATCAGGTCTATTTTTAGGATGGTTTTAATGAAATGAGACAGAGAATCAAACAATAGTCATTGACATTATTATTATTGTAAACACAAGCGCTTTTCATTTCTAAAAAAATGCTTTTAAATTGTATTTCAATTCAAAACAGGAGAAAAAACTATATATATGTATATCACTGGCAAAAAATAGGACAGACATAAAAGCACAATACTATTTTAAATACATTTTGATAATGATATTGTCTTTAAAATAATAATAATAATGGGTTGATAGAATGTGTGTGCAATTTGATTTGATTTAGCGTCATTAGAGACAGAAATGAAGGCAAAAATTCATGAAGAGGGATTTCTGATCACTCATTTGATTGTAGTTTTAGACCTGGATGACTGAGAACCTTCACCAACATAGTGACTAAAACTGCATTTTCTTATATTTTACACATTTTTTTAAAAATAGATTTGTCAAAGTGGGAAGTTATGATAGTTCAGCACCACTGGGGCAGCAGCTGCAGGTTCAGCAGAGCAGCATTATATGGACTAGAAGAGAGTCTCAGGTAAAGATGGAGGAATTTATTACGATTATATTAACCTTGAGTATTTTATTAAAAGAAATATACATGGCATTGTTTATTTTTCAAAATCTCCTTATCTTTATTCAGGTCCCTACATCTCAGTGTAGTGCTCCATGTCCTCCTGGCAGCAGACAGGCCACACGTCCAGGAGAGCCTCGCTGCTGCTTTGACTGCTTACCTTGTGCAGATGGAGAGATCAGCAACCAGACTGGTACCCTGTTTCCTTCATTCTTACATTTTTATTGCTTTTTACCTTCCATAGGAAGAAATAAAGTGGTAATGTAAACAAAAATTTGACCCTTTATTCACAACAGGTCTACTTCATTGTCTCCAAAGGTTCGACTGTGTGCTTTACATGTCCAGAGTTCTACTGGTCAGACCCAGACAAGGTGAAATGTGTCGCAGGTGTTGAAGAATTCTTGTCTTTCAATGAGACCATGGGTATAATCTTAGTTATGCTCACTGTGCTGGGTGTCATCCTGACAATCATCATCACTGCTATCTTTCACCGTTTCCGGACCACACCCATCGTCAAGGCCAACAACTCAGAGATCAGTTTCTTGCTGCTCCTGTCACTCAAGCTCTGTTTCCTGTGTTCCCTGGTGTTCATTGGCCAACCGTCTGAGTGGACATGTATGCTTCGCCAGGCAGCGTTTGGGATCAGCTTTGTCATCTGTCTGTCGTGTCTTCTAATCAAGACTATTGTGGTTCTTTTGGCTTTCCGTACTAACGTACCTGGCCCCAAGGGTCTGGGGATGTTTGGTCCATCTCAGCAGAGAATTATGATCTTCTGTACAACAGCTCCTCAGGTGGAAATAAAAATCCATTTGTATATTGTCATTTTTTTTTTGGTTTCATGGTTTCTAAATAACAGTTTGTTGTTGTCAGATTTGTCTCTGTACAGGCTGGCTCTTGGGGGCTCCGCCCTTCCCATTCAGGAATCCTACCTTCCAGGCCTCAAATGGAAAAGTAAGAACCAAAGGGATCCGTTTGTTTTTTATATTGCTGGAGACAAAAACCATAAAATTGAGTGTTGCATGAAGATTATTAATTATTTTGATATGTTTTCATTTGTTTGACATTATTTACAATGTGCACTGCAGTGTATTGACTGCTGTTTAAAATCGGATCTTTATTCAGTAAAAGTTCTCGGGATCAGTTTCGCAAACCACTGATTACAAAGTAATGGGCTTGACACACGGGAGGCGGCATCGCCTCTCCTCCATTCATTTTTAATGAGCCATGTGCGACAAAACGCTAATTGCGTGTCTCCCTCCTCAGCGACACGTGAAAAACGTGCATGTGAAATTTTGCGAGTTGAGAAAATTTCAACTTTTCATCGCTGTCGCTCGGACAAGGACCAATCAGTGGAGGTTTCATTGACTGACCAATGAGGGGACAGGATGCTTCTCAGTACATCTCTGGGCAAACATGGAGGAAAGTTAAGACTTTTCTTTATTTACATACTAAAGTCAGAAGTAAGACTTCACTTAACTCTAGCAAAACCTTGTGAGACTTCATATCTATCTTTTTCAGCTTCAAACTGCTTTAATAATCCAGAATTCCCTCCAATCTGATGGCCAATCAAAACAACGGAAGACTCGCTATTCGCCCTGGAACAGACGCATCGCTGGCTTTTGCCACTGGCCGCTGCCGCCTCCCATGTGTCAGGTTATCAAAGCGATAGCGATGAGTTTCGCTGGTCACGGTTGTTTGTTGCCTCCTGTGTGTCGAGCCCATAAGTTGCTAACCTCTGTGCCACAGTAGCACTTGTGAGCTTTTAAGAAAAATACCCATAAAATAATACGTAGCTAACTCGTGTCAAGGTAATGTGTGTGTATGTATATATATATATATATATATAGATATATATATATATGAATAATATGCCAGAATCATACATTTGTGATTTTTCCCTGTCCAGATTGTTGTAGAGTGTAAGGAGCCATGGCCTCTTGGTTTCTACCTGGTCCTCGGCTACATCGGCCTGCTCGCCTTCGTCTGCCTCCTGCTGGCGTTCCTTGGTCGGAAGCTACCAGATACTTTCAACGAAGCTAAATTCATCACCTTCAGTACACTAATATTTATTGCTGTGTGGATCTCTTTCATCCCAGCTTATATTAGCTCTCCTGGGAAGTTCTCAGTAGCTGTAGAAATATTTGCAATATTAGCCTCCAGTTTTGGTCTCTTGTTCTGTATTTTTTTGCCTAAATGTTACATTATTGTATTACATCCTGAAAGGAACGTTAAAAAAGGGATGACTGGAAAATTTAGTACTTAATTGTTATTTTTTTTTTATACTACTTCAGGTAAATTCAAATGCAAGTTGTTTTGGGTTATTTATTTATTGTAAAAAATGTAGTTTTAAGTCAAAATGTATTTGTACTATTGATTTTGATTCAAATAAAATCTGAAATTGTTTTCTCTGTTTACCTTTGTGTATTTCTTCTAGTAAATATACACACATCTAAGATTATCAATAAAACTTGAAGCTGCAGTAAAAAAATTCCATTGCCTTTTTAATGAAACCTGTTTTTTTTTCCTAATAAAAAAATTTGCAGTTTATAAAGCATGGTAGCCATTAGTGCCTAGTGACTGACATTGGACTGAACACAGAAACCAAGCAAAGAATAACAAAAGGGGAATGTTACCACAATAAAAGCTTAAAAATCCATGAATTAAATTCAAGAAAAAACTTGATAGATGGAAAATAACCTTCAACTAAAACAGGAGCAAACAAGCTTATTAAAGACAAAGCGGTAAGAAACTGTAAAAAGTACTTTCTGAAATATTCAAATTTCCTTTTTTTATAAATCAGATAAAAAAGTGACACAATCAGTCTAAAGACCTGAGGCAGAGATTGTTGATGTAGTCAAAATGCTTCTATAGGCAGCAGGACACCAGGGGCCTCATTTATCAACCGTGCGTGAAAACGTTCCTAAATATAAGAACAGCTCTGACCAGGCGTAGGAACAGCATCTAGTGGCAGAACGAGGGAACAGCAATTCTGACGGTCTCAGTGATCCACACGTGTTCCTCATCCACTAATTATTTTACCCAATAAATAATTATTACGGTGGATAAACAGCTGTGTCACATTATTGGTGCTAAAACACTGTGACCGACGGGAATCTGACATTATAGAACGGCTGATTTCATGTTATTTTGTAATCACAATGTTTACTCTTCCCATTTTTATGATGTTTTAAATCATTTTGAATTTATTTATTATGTTTTAATGTAATTTAATTATTTTGTCCTTGTGAAGCACCTCGTGATTTTGCTTGAGATGCGTTATATAAAAGATCGTTTCTTATTATAATTATTGGAGGGTTTATCAGAGCAGAGTGCACTCCGGAGGGAACGGCTCTTCCGTGAGCGCAGCGCACTGATCCGATTCCCGTCCAGATTCTGTTTTACAAATAAAAGAACCTCCAGAACCTCTCTGCTCCCCGATCATACACGCGTTGTCAAGTGTCCAGTGCTTCAATCTCGCTGTCAATACAGTTTTTCTTTTTTGTCCGGGAATAACCCAGGGAATCCCCTCCTGATCTGAGGATGTAGTGTGACCATATATGGTTAATTGAGGGCGTTTCTGTATGTAAATGACGGTACACGGGCACGAGCGCATTGGTACGGACAGGTGGGATTTATCATCAGACGATTGCGGAGGAACGTGCGTACGAGAGGCCACCACATGTTTCATAAATCAGGACATTGACTGTTCGTACACACATTCTAAATTTCATCCGTAGGAGGGAATATAGGAACGTTTCTACGAACGTTTGATAAATGAGGCCCCAGGAATGGATAACATTGGCCTTGGGATACTCAGGGCTATACATTGTGGAGTTACCATGGTTGACTTGCATTTTTAATGGTATTTGGGGGACTTGGACAACACCTTTTAAAGTGACTGACCAGGGTGGTAGTCTCAGTCGTTAAAAATGAGGACCAGAGAGTGTGTTTCCACTATTGGGGGATTATTATCCAATAGGCATATAAATTGACTTTTTGGGGGGCTTAACATATTCAAAAACTCACAAAATTCTGCACAAGCATAGATCATGCAGAAAATGTACATATTTGAAACGGCACAACAGCACCACCTAGAAACAGAAAGATAAGCCTTTACTTAAAGGGACACTTTGCACATTTTTTACATTTTTAAATCATTTTCTTGAGCCAGTTTGTGCTAAAATGACCCTTTACAGGGTTAATGAAATGACTCCCAGCACCTGTCGCCACCTTTGGCCAGAATATTCCACTTGCAACTTCACAGTTGCCGGTCCGGTCTGTTGGGACTTAGAAAAATACCTGGCGCTGCAGTCTGCTTCCAGCATGTTTCCTGCATGGTTTAGATCATGAACACAGCTGATTTGTTTGATTTAGTGATGAACTGCTCCTGTAGACACTAATGAAGGCTGAGGAGACATTTCAGCTGTTACATTAAGGTGTTAAAAAGACGAACGCACAGTGAGGAGATAAGTTTTACTTTCAGTTCCACAAAACGGACACTAGGGGGTGCTAAAAGCAAGCCAAAACTGACTAGGGTCCCTTTAATCATGGAGTTATGAAATTTGCTAAGCTTGTAGAACTTACCAAGCCACACATAAAAGTCTCTACAAATAGCAGAAATGAGCTTCCTCTGAAGGATGGCTGATCAAAGTTTAAGAGACAGATTAAGGAGTCTTGTCATCATGAGGTATCTTGGACTGGAGCCACCACTCCTTTGCATTGAGTGAGTCGAGGTTGTTCGGGCATCTGGTTAGGATCACTCCTGCTTTTATCCCTCTGAAGGTTTTCTTAGCACATCAAAATGGGAGGATTCTAGCAGATCCATGACCTTTTGGAATAACTAGATGTCAAATTTGGCCTGGGAAGGCTTTGGGTTTCCCTTGAGGAGCTGTGTTGTTCTACTGGATCTGTTTCCACATTTGTCAAACTTCAGATAAGCATCTGGAACGGAATGGCTGGATGATTGGATTTAGATAGGGTGAAATGCCACCCATCATGTTTTTTTTTTTTTTACCATGTTCAAAATCTTGTGCTTGTGATTGGATATTCATGTGCTGACTCATAAGGGCCAGTGAAAAGAAGAGGCCATTCATCTTTGAAACGACTAATCCATTTGTCTGTCACAGACATTGTTAGAGAGCCGTTATGAGGCCTATGTCAGGAAAGCTAGTAACCCTTTATGGGTCTAGTGTCTTGGTGAAACTTGGTGTTTTATTGTGTCTACTCTTTAACTTGCTGTCTGTGTTTAGCCTCTCTGTAAATATAACAAAGGTTTTGAGTTTAGACGTGGAGGCTGTGAAAGAAAAGGCCATGCAACACAGGCTAACAGATTTTCATTCAAAAACATTTAGTACTGTAGATTCTAGTCTACAAGAGTGTGTAAAAATAAAAGACGACAAGCCTCTGGCTTTGCAGTTGGACGGGGACGTTGTTATTGGAGGCTTTTTTCGTCTGCACTTTGTAGCCCCAGAACTACAAAGAAGCTACCACAGCAAACCCCAAACGACTGCTTGCAGCGGGTGAGAATTAGGACTTTAATAGACTATTTCACTTTACTAAACTTGACAACAACTTTGTTGTTTTCATGTTCACCTTGTACTGTACATACATGTTCAAACTGTGTTGGCTGCAGGTTTGACAACAGAGCGTTCCGTTGGATGATGACTATGGTGTTTGCAGTGGAGGAAATTAACAATAGAACAGATTTATTACCGGGCATTCAATTAGGCTATCGGATCATGGACTGTTGTGATAACATATACCCGAGCTTGAATGCACTTTTTCCACTAGTCAGTTTCTCTGAGGGGACAACCCAGTTTGAGTCTCCCACATGTCTGTCTGATTCTCCCATCCCTGCTATCGTTGGCCTCGCATCTTCGTCACCCACCAAAGCTGTAGCTCAAACTCTTGGCTCATTTAACATCCCGCTGGTAAGAACGAGATAAGACAAGGATTCTCATACATAGGTTATGTTTTATTCCATCTTCACATTGTTTGGATATAATGACTAGACACTGTTTGAACTTGTTTTGATACTCTCATCCTAGGTGAGTTACTTTGCAACTTGCACTTGTCTTAGTGACAAGCAAACATACCCATCGTTCCTGAGAACTGTGCCGAGCGATCTTTTTCAAGTTAAAGGTCTCGTGCAGCTGGTTGTTTCCTTTGACTGGATTTGGGTGGGCACCATAGGAACTACGGTGAGATTATGCTGATTTTTTTCCATCTCCACAATTTGTCAGCATGACACCCATGTGAACGGCTAATTCTTCCCTTGTTCCAGGATGACTACAGTCGCTATGGGATCCAAGAGTTCTCCAATCAGTTTAGATCACGAGGTGGATGTGTTGCATTTCATCTCACTATTCCAAAATCTCCAACAGCAGCTGAGATTCAAGAAATTGCAAATAGACTGCAGAGTTCAACCGCACAGGTTGTTGTGGCGTTTGCTTCAGAGGGACAACTCCTGGATCTGTTTTTAGAAGTATGGCACCAGAATGTTTCCATGTAGAACTTTGCACTCCTATTTTGATTTTGTCTTGTTAACTTTGTGTTCCCAGTCAAAAATGACCTACTGCTTTTATTTCTTTATAAATTATGAATTATGTTTATGGATTATAATTAATTTGTGAACAGTTATTTATTTTATTTTTTTCCCTGTGCCTGTTTGGCTGTAAAGCAATCAGAATTGCTGTCTGTCAAAAACAAGCTTTACAGTTTTATTCTCACTGGCAGGTGTCATTGCCACTGCGGGGTGTTACAGATTCAGCTATAATGCCTTGTAAACAATTATTTATATTGTCTAATGTCATTATAGGTCTGTTTCATCAAAGGGGGTTCTCATGAACCAAGCAAATTTTGATTATCTGTTAGAAAAGTTCACTGTAAAAGTGACATAGGCCTAAAAATACAGCAAAATACCTGACAGTAATTTACAATTAATCTGAATATTAAACAAATTGGAACAAATAACATGAAAATGAGAATATTGCTAACAAAAGTACAATGAAATGTTACTAGTTTTGTGTCAGATACTAATGTTGAACACAATTAGATGGTAATTACATGTGATTTGTAGATGAATGCAAAGCATTCACAGCACATTATGCTTGTCTGGACACTAAGAATGTGTGTGTGTGTGTGTGTGTGCGTGCGTGTGTGTGTGTCTGCGTGCGTGCATGCTCGCGTGTGTGTGTGTGTGTGTATGCACGTGTGTGTGTGTACTCCTGTGCAACTAAAAGTGTGGAAAGTATCAACTTCTGCCAAAACCATTTGACTGTTTGAAAAGCACAAAAAATGTAGTTAAAAGCTTTATGGAGACAAAAAGTCGACCAGATAACAATAACATATTATTTCAAAGAGAAAACTTGCAAAACATTCAGAATTGGCCAGAATTCAATACGGGGTTAAAGAAACAATGCTTCTGCTATCACTAACCAATAGATATCACCATCCTTTTCCAGCTTGTTGATAGAAATGTCACAGGAATCCAGTGGGTGGCGAGTGAAGCCTGGGTGACGGCTACTGTTCTCACCTTACCACACTTCCACCATCTATTAGAAGGGACCCTTGGCTTCTCCTTCCCTGGAGTGTGGATCCCTGGGTTAAAGGAGTTTCTATTGAATGTTCGACCATCCCCTAAAGCAGGGATGGAATTTATCAACATGTTCTGGGAAGAGCAGTTTGGCTGTAAGCTCAAATTTGGTGAAAACAGCAAAGGAAATGGGACTTCTACTCTCGATGACACCAAGCCTGCATGTACAGGTTCAGAAGACCTGAGTCTCACTTCCAGCAGTTATACTGATGTAGCCAAGGTCAGAATATCCTATAATGTGTACAAGGCTGTTTTTGCTGTTGCCCATGCTCTGCACGCTTTACTGGACTGTAAAACCGAAGGGCCTAATGATGGAACATGTGACAAACTGAAAACCTTCACCTCTAAGCAGGTAGATGTTTACTTTTAAAGGACAATTCCATGATTATTATGTTTTATTGATTACCATTTTGCGTTTGTCCAATTTTCAAACAGTTGCTGTATCATCTGAAGAACGTCAACTTCACCAACCAGTTTGCGGACAGAATATATTTTAACTCAAATGGAGAGCCGGCGCCTCTCTATGAGATCATTAACTGGCAGAAAGACAGCAAGGGTGAAATCAGGTTACATGTCATTCATGTTGTTGCAGTTTACTAGTTTTTTAAGTGGGTGTGGTTAAGGGTTGTTGCTCATTTTCCCTACATTTCTGCATGTTGGGCAACTGAAACTGTCTTTGTAACTTTAAGTTTTAGCCAGTAGAACAGCGGTTCCCAACCTGGGGTCCCCAAAAGATTGCAGGGGGTCCCCACAATTTTGTCTGTGCTGAGGTTGTGAGAAGACCAATTTCATGTTTATACAATCTCAATAACACACCCAATAGTGTGATCAAACTCTGTATAAGAGTTAGAACTCTGTCTTTATGAAGCTTGTTATTAATGTGCATGCGGGTAGGAATTGGGGTTGGGAGGCCGGACTTGTCTTAAACACAGGAAAGGGGGTCCTCGTGAAAAAAGGTTGGGAACCACTGCAACAGGAGGTCATGCAGGTCAACCTGCTCTCTTGATTCTACTGGATGGTTACAGGGTGATACTGTAGATCCAAACATTTAATTGCATTTTAATTCACATTCTTCTAGATTTATAAAAGTAGGAAGTTACGATGGCTCCGCGCCTCCTCTACAGCAGCTCCAGATGAAGCAAAGCAACATTATATGGACAAGAGGAGAAGCACAGGTGGAACTATCTGCTTTTAGATGACCTTTATTTTTTTTTAAATAACTATAGGAGGCATTATTTTTGTAATTGTTCAGGTCCCTACATCTCAGTGTAGTGCTCCATGTCCTCCTGGCAGCAGACAGGCCACACGTCCAGGAGAGCCTCGCTGCTGCTTTGACTGCTTACCTTGTGCAGATGGAGAGATCAGCAACCAGACAGGTACCCCGTTTCTGTTTATTTATATGTAAACATATATTTATTTTATGTAAAGTAAGAAGTGATAAAGGTTTGAATGTGAAGTGTGAATATGTAGAATGAAATTTAAAGTATTAAGCTTCTTTCATATTGCCTCCAAAGGTTCGACTGAGTGCGTTAAATGTCCAGCGTTCTACTGGTCAGACCCAGACAAGGTGAAATGTGTTGCAGGTGTTGAAGAATTCTTGTCTTTCAATGAGACCATGGGTATAATCTTAGTTACACTCACTCTGCTGGGTGTCATCCTGACAATCATCATCACTGCCATCTTTCACCGTTTCCGGACCACACCCATCGTCAAGGCCAACAACTCAGAGATCAGTTTCTTGCTGCTCCTATCACTCAAGCTCTGTTTCCTGTGTTCCCTGGTGTTCATTGGCCAACCGTCTGAGTGGACATGTATGCTTCGCCAGGCAGCGTTTGGGATCAGCTTCGTCATCTGCTTGTCGTGCCTTCTGGTCAAGACCATTGTGGTTCTTTTGGCGTTCAGGGCTAATGAACCTGGCCTCAAAGGTCTGAGGCTGTTTGGTCCAGCTCAGCAGAGATGTTTGATCTTCTGTACAACAGCTCCTCAGGTGGAAAAAGCATTGCAACAGCCATTTTGCTTGTATTTTGATACATTCTGAAAATTTTGGCACATTAAAATATTTTGTTTTTTTGTCATCAGATTTGTCTCTGCACCGGCTGGCTGTCGGGAGCTCCTCCCATCCCGTTCAGGAATCCAACATATCAGTCCTTAATTGGAAAAGTGAGTACAGAAGGTCTCACTGGTGTTATTGTTCTGTAGGAAGTACGACACGTTCTTAAAGAACAATGAACATTTATTTAATTTAGCATACACTCCTCTAGGGAGAACATTACAAGCAGGCCGGACGGTTCTTCTTCTTCTCTTCTCCTCATCATCCTTCTTCTCTCGGTCCCTCTTTTCTCTTTCTTATCCCTCAACTCCACCTAGTGGTTGAATCAGTCAATTACAAGACACAGTTATGTAATGTCAAAGCCAGAAAAGCAATAACACCAATGCTTTGTTATATAACTTCTTCATTATCATGGATACTAAATGATCACCAACACTGTGTTTGCCCTTTTAGATAGTTGTGGAGTGTAAGGAGCCATGGCCTCCTGGTTTCTACCTGGTCCTCGGCTACATCGGCCTGCTCGCCTTCGTCTGCCTCCTGCTGGCGTTCCTTG
>SSNS01000121.1:204069-222624 GCA_006937985.1 Aphyosemion australe
GTCGGAAGCTACCAGATACTTTCAACGAAGCTAAATTCATCACCTTCAGCATGCTGATTTTTATTGCTGTGTGGATCTCTTTCATCCCAGCTTATGTTAGCTCTCCTGGGAAGTTCTCAGTAGCCGTGGAAATATTTGCAATATTGGCCTCCAGTTTTGGCCTCTTGTTGTGTATTTTTGTGCCCAAATGTTACATTATTTTATTTCATCCTGAGAGGAATGTTAAAAAAGGCATGACTGGAAAACTTAATAGATGAGTTTTAAATGTATGTATTTTTTTCTAATGCACAACTGCACAAGTCAAGTAAAATCCAAATTAATTGTTTAATGTAAATCTCTGAAATCAAAATATCTTCATTGTCTTTTCTACACGCTGCATTTACATTAAAATAAATAAAAAGAAACATTTATTTGTGTATTTTTATTCAGAATTTTCAAATTAAAACCTGTTTCTTATACTAGCAAGTTGAACATGGAGCCTAAGTCACGCCCACCTACTTCTGGACCATAGGTCCCCAATTGCCAAAACAATTAATGAGAGTCTATGAAGGATAACATTTATTTTCTGATCCTGTTTGCTATGTGCCATAGGTTTAGTATATGGTGTCCGTGAATTTTAAAGACACATTTTGATGCCAAGAAAACACTTATTTTCGACAGGTGACAAAAGTTATTTTAGGTTTTGTGTCAAAAGACATAGAGGACTACCAATGTGTGTCTCACCAAATTGATGTCATCAAACCAAACACAGAGAAGAAAACATTTCTGTGAATTTAGTGAGCTTTTAATCCTTCTATCAGGATGAAAGGAGTATTAAACGTGGAGAAAACCACTATAAACATGGCCAGGTTACTTTGCACTACAATGAATTTGAAGCCGCCATCATTATTGGCTAAGCGGTACCTTGTGACGTTAGCTGGCATCATATGATGTCACCTGCACTGCAGCTTTTGGGGTAAAAAAGCAGCCAAGTCTCAGGCTTGGCTACTTCTCCACAGTGACTTGCAGTTGGAATAGCAAGATCACTCATGAGCCATCGGTTTGAAACGGTACGACTCAGAGCCACTCTGTCCTCTGGTGAAGGAGGCGTCTGAGTGGGGTGTGTGTCTTTGTCTGAGCAAGGTGTGTGTGTGTGCGTGTTAGCAGCTGTGTGTGCGTTCATTAGTGGCTCGGTTCTCTGATGGAGATTCTCAGAACGGGGATGGGGGGAAAGGTGTGTGTGTGGGGGGGGCTGTTAGCTGTCTGTCACTCACTGCTGCAGCTTCGCCCTCTCGGTCTGCTAGGTGACGCCTCCTTGTGGTGCATTTTTTAAAAGGAATTGTGGGTGGAGTAAGACCCTGGTAGGTGGTTTTTAAGACTTTTAGTCCAAGATAATGATAAGTACAGTAGATGCCTATTTCACAAATATTTTTATTCAATTTCTAACAAAGTGCATGTAAAAATGTATTCTGTAAACCAAGTACTAAACTTTTTTTTTTACAGAAGTAAATGTAAATAAATATGGGTGATGGTGGCAGAGGAGTGTATGTATGCGCCCCGCAATCAGAAGATCGCAGGTTCGCGCCCCGCTCAGTCTGTCGCTGTCGTTGTGTCCTTGGGCAAGACACTTAACCCACATTGCCTGCTGGTGGTGGTCGGATGGACCAGTATCGCCAGTGCTCAGCAGCCTGGCCTCCGTTAGTGTGTCCCATGGCAGCTGTAGCTACGATGTAGCTCATCATCACCAGGGTGTGAATGGGTGAATGACTGGTTGTATTGTAAAGTGCCTTAGGGGGTTCTAGGACTCTGGAAGGCGCTATATCAAATACAGGCCATTTACCAAATAGGCATGGCAAGGCAGCTTTATTTATAAAGCACATTTCAAACACAGAGGCAATTCAATGTGCTTTACAATTATCAGGACATGATATGAAAACAACATAAAAACACAAATTAAAATACACACAGATAGAATTATAGTTTAGAGCTAAAGGAAAAGACAAAGTTACAGTGCAGATTACAGTGGAGATGATGCAACATAAGAAACAGTTCATGTAAAGGCCGATGAGTACATGAATGTTTTTAGTTTTGTTTTAAACAACACTAGGGTTGGGGCACATCTGAGGTCATGAGGAAGCTGATTCCATATATGAGCAGCATAGTAACTAAAAGCATCTCCACCTTGTTTTGTTCTGACCCATGGTTCTACCAGCAGATTGTTTCCAAGGGATCTCAGAGCCCTATTGGGTGTGTATACAGGAATGAGATCGGACATGTATTTTGGTCCCATGCCATTGAGTGATTTATAAACTAGTAGAAGCACTTTGAAATCTATTCTGTAGTATACTGGTAACCAGTGTAAGGATCTAAGAACAGGAGTGATGTGCTCCGTTCTCTTTGTTCTTGTTAAGACTCTAGCAGCAGCATTCTGAATAAACTGCAGTTGCTTCACAGCTTTTTTGGGAAGACCAGTTAGGAAACCATTGCAATAGTCCAACCGACTAAAAATAAAAGCATGAATAAGTTTCTCCAGGTCTGGTCTGGACATGAGACCTCTGACTCTTGATATTTGACGAAGGTGATAAAACGCTGATTTAGTTATAGCCTTAATATGTCCAGAGAAGCTCAGGTTTGAGTCAATTATAACACCTAGATTTCTAACCTGGGTTTTTGTTTTTATTCCCCTGGAATCTAGCTGGTCAACAACGTCCATGTTATCCTTCTTGTTGCCAAAGACAATAGCTTCAGTCTTGTCTTTGTTTAGTTGAAGGAAGTTTGACTGCATCCAGTTGTTTACTTGCTCTAGGCACTGACAGAGTGAGTCGAGTGGACCACAGTCACTAGGTGATAAGGCTAGGTATACTTGGGTGTCATCAGCATAGACCCAGGGGGAGCATATAGAGATGAAAGAGTAGTGGGCCTAGAATTGAGCCTTGGGGGACCCCACATGTCATAGTCTTTGAGATAGGATTGGAACCAGCTAAGCACTGTGCCTGATAGTCCCACCCAATTTGTGAGTCTATCCAGAAGGATGTCATGGTCCACAGTATCGAAAGCTGTCGAAAGGTCAAGCATCATCAGGACAGATGCTTTACCTGAATCAGTGTTGAGACGAATGTCGTTTAATACTTTGATCAGTGCAGTCTTGGTGCTGTGGTGCTGTCTAAAGCCTGACTGAAAACCATCCATAATGTTATTTGCCTCCAAATAGTTGTTTATTTGGATCATTACCACCTTTTCAATGATTTTTCCAATCAGAGGGTAAGTGGAGATTGGTCGGTAGTTGTTCAACACTGAGGGATCTAATTTCCTTTTCTTTAGAAGGGGTTTCACAGCAGCAGTTTTCAGTGATTTAGGGAAAAGACCTGATATTAAGGAGCAGTTAACTACAAATAAATACATTCATTAAACACAAATCACAAGTGAAACTTTTAGACATTTATTTTAATATATCTAACTCAAATCATTATTTAAGTGATATTCATGGGTCAAGGTCATCTATATGAAATTTTTAGTAATATTTACTCATACACAATCATACATGAGAAATTAACAATTACTCAATTGTAAACTAGAATTTATAGTGATAATATATTCTTACATGTCATTTACTCTTTTTTTGTTACATGGTAAACAGTGTTTAACTTTGGTTGATCCTGTTGTGAATCACCTGACTAATGAAACGATGAAGTCATTCATGGTTTAAAAACTAGTCATACTCTTTAGACAGTCACAGACTTCATCAGAGAGCCATCAGTTCCAAAGTCTTTATGGGGTCAGCATGGGCAAAACAGCCAACCCCATTTGGGCTTCGTCTGTTGTTACAGTTTCATGTTTTGTTTTGGCTTCTCTTTGGTGTCTTCTTTAGTAATTTCACAGAAAACAGAAATGCGAGTGAAGAGGACGGTAATGCCAAAGAACCAGAGGCTTTCACAGGCAGACTGAAGGATTTAAGAAGAGAAGAGCCTATTATTATTAATTCAAGTTTACCTCAGTGTGTAAAACTGGGAAATGATGAGTCTCCGGCTTTGCAGATGGAAAGAGATGTTGTTATAGGAGGACTTTTTCGTCTTCACTTCCACAAAAAGCCCCAAATGACTGCTTGCAGTGGGTGAGAGTGGCATCTAATTAACAGTTTAACATTTTCAACTTTAATCTGTTTTTCTAAACTCACTGAAAACAAAGTTGATTATACATTTATAATATGTTTATGCCTTAAACATATTTTCGATTTTTAATGTCTGCAGATTTGACCCCAGGGCATTTCGATGGATGATGACGATGGTGTTTGCTGTGGAGGAAATTAACAACAAGTCTGATCTGTTACCGGGGGTTAGATTAGGCTACCGGCTCATGGACAGCTGTGACAGCATCTCCACAAGCTTGCAGGCTTTTTTCTCTTTAGCCAGTTTCTCAGAGGTTGCGTCAACACAGTTAGAATCATCCACATGTTTGTCTGATTCTCCCATTCCTGCTATTATTGGTCTCGCATCTTCCTCCCCGTCAAGAGCTGTAGCTCAGACTCTTGGCTCATTTAACATCCCACTGGTAAGAGAGAGAGAGAAAAACAATGATGATGTAGCTTTGTAAATATGCCAATGCCAATATATCCATTTTCATAATACAATTTACTCTCCTTTTCCTCAGGTGAGTTACTTTGCAACTTGTACTTGTCTCAGTGACAAGCAAACATACCCATCATTCCTGAGAACTGTGCCGAGTGACGTTTTTCAAGTTAAAGGTCTCGTACAGCTGGTTACATTTTTTGGGTGGTTCTGGGTGGGCACTGTAGGAACCACGGTGAGATTATTCACTCTTTTTACCTGATTTAAGAGTTAAACACCAACGTGAACTGCAAAATTCTTCTTTATTATAGGATGACTACAGTCGCTATGGGATCCAAGCTTTCTCTGATCAGTTTAGATTACAAGGTGGTTGTGTGGAATATCATCTCACTATTCCATCGTCACCCACAGCAGCTGAGATCCAAAAAATAGCAAAAACACTGCAGAGTTCAACTTCGAAGGTTGTTGTGGCCTTTTCCAATGAGGGGCAACTACTGGATCTGTTTTTAGAGGTAGGTATAGATTTACAAAATTAACAATGCAATGTGGAGTTTTATGATGTGTGGAAATAGGAAACTTTTAATTTGAAGGGTTGATGGTGTGACTCCCAATCATTAAATATAGTTAACCATGCTTTTCCAGCTTGCTCAGTGGAATGTAACAGGGATCCAGTGGATAGCGAGTGAATCCTGGGTAGCAGCTACCCTTCTGACGTTGCCACACTTCCACCATCTTTTAGAGGGAACACTGGGGTTCACCTTCCCTGGAGTCAGAATACCTGGATTAAAAGAGTTCTTACTAAATGTCCGGCCTTCCACTAAACCTGGGATGGAATTTATCAACATGTTCTGGGAAGAGCAGTTTGGCTGTAAGCTGAAGTTTGAAGGAGAAATATTCAGTGAAAACAGGACTGATTCTCTGGATAATATCACACCTGCATGTACAGGGTCAGAAGATCTGAGTCTCACTTCCAGCAGTTATACAGATGTTTCTAAGGTCAGGATATCCTACAACGTCTATAAAGCTGTATTTGCCATCGCCCACGCTCTGCATGCTTTACTGAATTGTGAATCTGAAGGACTCAAAAACGGTACATGCAACAAACAGAAACACTTCACATCTGAGCAGGTATGTATGAAAGCCAAGAAAGGCCAGAATAAAAAAAATCTTACAGCAATCTTAAGCTGTTTTTTGTTGTTTTTGTGGAACAGCTGCTGTATCATCTAAAGAAAGTCAATTTCACCAACCAGTTTGAGGAGAGAATTTATTTCAACTCCAATGGAGAGCCGGCGCCTCTCTATGAGATCATTAACTGGCAAAAGGACAGCAGTGGTGAAATCAGGTATGTTCATTTTGCTGCATTTGATTTTTAAAAGCTCGTAGTCAGCGGCTGTTACCCCTACTTCACACTGGAGGCATCAGCGGCGCAAAAACAGCAGCGGAATGGCTTACTCGCGAGCTTTGTTGTGCGCCAATCCACACTGGGAGAGTTTCAGCCGCGGAGCGGCTTCTCTGCCATGCTCATCGCTGGACTCACGAGATCACAAAATCCCTCAAGATATCAAAGGTCACAGTTTGTTTATGTCGTCTGCCATTAAACTAAAAAGGAGAAGAAATCACGTTTGATATTGCCGTTTGATGCCATATGTAATGTTGTTCCTCTCCACTGCCAGGATTAAAGCCATGAAAACACACTGTAGCACTTCTGGAAGGATGCTGGGAGTAAATAAGCTAGAAATGAAATTGCATCGTTGCAATAGTCTTTTATTTTGAAAATAACTGAACATTTTACACTGATATGATTTCCTGTCTAGCCCTATGTTAACTGCGTAAATTGGGTTAGGGTTAGAAGCGGTTCGTGGCAAAAATAGAACCCAGTCCTACCTTTAGTGGCATGGTGCGGCGCTTCTGGGATGCGCCTGAAAATTTCTGCATCACAGCTGGTTTGAATCACCCCCATGGACCATAATGGATTGTATTTGAAGCAGTGCCGTTCCGCGCCGCTGAAACTTCCAGGGTGATGTAGTCAGTTTACCAATTTCCTCTTCACTGAGTTGACAGCATAAACAGAAACTACACAGTCTGAAAATAAATTTTAACTCAAATTGTTTATAGGTTTGTCAAAGTAGGAAACTATGATGGTTCAGCGGAACTGGGAAAACAGCTAAGAATTTTGCAGAGCATGATCATATGGACAAGAGGAGAGTTACAGGTAGGGATGGAGGGGAGCATTGACAGTATGCTTGATATGTTCCTGTTTTTAACTCAAAGCCATTAAAAAGATACTGTCATGTGATGTTTACACTTTTTGTTTATTCAGGTCCCTACATCTCAGTGTAGTGCTCCATGTCCTCCTGGCAGCAGACAGGCCACACGTCCAGGAGAGCCTCGCTGCTGCTTTGATTGTTTACCTTGTGCAGATGGAGAGATCAGCAACCAGACTGGTAATGGATGGCTGTTTATTCTCACATTTATTATTTTTGACTTTCCATATATATAATGAAAGTCAACTAAACATACTTTCTGTAACCCCTATTTTCCACCAGACGCAAAACAGCCGCAAAACATATTTCGGGGCAATTAGCCGTCAATATGGAGGACAAGTTCCCTTCCACCGGCCGTGAGATGTCACTATTTAGAAGCGTCCCAGAAGCAAAGGGGGCAAAGGAGGCTCACAGACATCATATACGTAGACGCCTTGTGGACTGGCGCTGCCTATTGGAGCTCCGTAGTGGCCGGCGGCCTTCTTGAATGGGTCTCTGTTCACCCCCAGTGCATTTGTTTCTACTGAGGATAGTGCTTACCCAACTAAAACACACATTTATTATACTTTTTCACAAAATCAAACATATGGTATGGCATGATAATTAAAATATAAATATAATCGAACACAATAAATAAAAATATAAAATCCCAACAGGTAGGCTAGAAAAGTCAATAGTAATCCCACATCATCTGTTTTCAACAGTACGACGGTTGTTGCAGTCATAAGCTGCACAAAAAACACACATAGTTGCTCACTCTGCGTTGACTCCAGTGGTGTTTGGAGAGTGAGAAACCCATCCAATATGGCGGCAACGCTCTCCAGTGCCCAATGGGGCGTCTACATATGCATGTCTATGGTGAGGCTTATGTTTTGACTCTATTTTTACGTGCTATGCTTCCATTACACGTCAAACTCTGCAGTTTAGATTGGTCCAGACGGGAAGTCAAACACAAAAGCAGTGTAAAACATTTGGAAACTTTCAAAATAAAAGTCATGTCCAGTTAAACGTACATCATTTTCTGTGAAACCTCCGTAGCCGAGGTAAACAGAACAGGAAATCAACCACAGATCATTCTGGATACATGCAGCTGTCTTTCTCCTTGTTTGTTAATGTGTGGACTTCTGAAATCACGCATGGTGTTGCAATTCTCCCATGATTTGTGACTTTGTGGGACCAGTACCGTGGAACACTTTCGCTCCCGTTTTGAATCTAAAACACTCCCGGTTGGAAGGGAGTTCTCGGGTAAAAAGCCGCTATTACGTTACGCACCGCTTTCGCGTCCAGTGGAAAGGAGGGATTAGTGTTTGTTCATCACCTGTTTGTTTTATTGTCTCCAAAGGTTCGACTGAGTGCGTTAAATGTCCAGCGTTCTACTGGTCAGACCCAGACAAAGTGAAATGTGTTGCAGGTGTTGAAGAATTCTTGTCTTTCAATGAGACCATGGGTATAATCTTAGTTACACTCACTCTGCTGGGTGTTATCCTGACAATCATCATCACTGCCATCTTTCACCGTTTCCGGACCACACCCATCGTCAAGGCCAACAACTCAGAGATCAGTTTCTTGCTGCTCCTGTCACTCAAGCTCTGTTTCCTGTGTTCCCTGGTGTTCATTGGCCAGCCGTCTGTGTGGACATGTATGTTTCGCCAGGCAGCGTTTGGGATCAGCTTTGTCGTCTGCTTGTCGTGCCTTCTAATCAAGACTATTGTGGTTCTTTTGGCTTTCCGGGCTAATGTGCCTGGCCCTAGGGGCAAAGGGATGTTTGGTCCACCTCAACAGCGGACTTTTATTGTTTGTACAACAGCACCTCAGGTAAAATGAAAATGCATCAGTCATTCTTCTTGTACATCATGCTCATATACTGACACGATGCGTGACTAAAAAATGCAATGCCTTTTGAAGAACTTTGTATCTTTGCCTGTAGGTTTGTCTCTGTACAGGTTGGCTGTTAGGGGCTCCTCCCTTCCCATTCAGGAACCCAGCATACCAAGCCTTAAATGGAAAAGTAAGAATATCCGGCTTTAGTGGATTTGAATAACATCAAATACTGTATATAAAAAAAGATACCATAATGATAAAATAGCAAACGACAAGAAATATAGAGAAAGTTTAATATTTGTTGTGACATTTAGATTGTTGTAGAGTGTAAGGAGCCATGGCCTCCTGGTTTCTACCTGGTCCTCGGCTACATCGGCCTGCTCGCCTTCGTCTGCCTCCTGCTGGCGTTCCTTGGTCGGAAGCTACCAGATACTTTCAACGAAGCTAAATTCATCACCTTCAGCATGCTAATTTTTATTGCTGTGTGGATCTCTTTCATCCCAGCTTATGTTAGCTCTCCTGGGAAGTTCTCAGTAGCCGTGGAAATATTTGCAATATTAGCCTCCAGTTTTGGTCTCTTGTTGTGTATTTTTCTGCCCAAATGTTACATTATTTTATTTCATCCTGAGAGGAACGTTAAAAAAGGCATGACTGGAAAAATTAATAGATGAGCTTCAAATGTATATGTTCATTGATAAACCCAAGTAAAACCAAATATGTTAATTTGCTTAGTACAGAATTTCAAACACAATGGATTTTCAAAGTCAAAATTCAAGATTACTGTATATATTTTGTTTGAAATAAAATAAAAATCATACAACCGCTTTGTGTTTTTCTTTATGGAATTTATCAAGTAAATTCAGGAAATCATATTGGACGATTTTTAAAAAATTTATAGTAACACTTTACAATAAGGGTCCCTTTATTTCCATTACTTAGTGCATTATTAGGCATTAATAAACTATTGAATAAAGTATTAACAACTACTTAATCATATTATGTAATGCATTACTAAGCAGACACGCCCCCTGGCCCTTTGTCCTAACCATAAGGACAATTAATAGTTAACAATAATGGTAACGTTAATAAATGGACCCTTTGTTTATTAATGCTTAATAATGCACTAAATAATATTAATAAATTGGCCCTTATTGTAAAGTGTTACCAAATTTATTTGTATTGCACTGCTGCACATACGTATTTGAACACCTGAGAAAATCAGTGTTAATATTTGGTACAGAAGACAAACGTTTTCTGTAGTTCTTGACCAGGTTTGCACACACTGCAACAGGTATTTTGGCCCACTTCTCCACACAGATCTCTAGATCTGTCAGGTTTTGAGGCTGTTGCTGAGCAACACGGCGTTTCAGCTCCCTCCAAAGATTTTCTATTGGATTTAGGTCTGGAGACTGGCTAGACCACTCCAGAACCTTGATATGCTTCTTATGGAGCCACTCCTTGGTTATCCTGGCTGTGTGCTTTGGGTCATTGTCATGTTGGAAGACCCAGCCCTGACCCATCTTCAATGATCTAAGGGAAGGGGGTTGTTGCTCAAAATCTCACAATACATGACCCAATTCATCCTCTCCTTAATACAATGCAGTCATCCTGTCCCCTTTGCAGAAAAGCACCCCCAAAGCATGATGTTTCCATCCTCATGCTTCACAGTAAGAATAGTGTTCTTGGGAGGAAACACGCTGAGTGGAGTTTAGACCAAAAAGTTCTGTTTTGGTCTCTTCTGATCACATGACATTCTCCCATGCCTCCTCTGGATCATCCAGATGGTCACTGGCAAATTTCAGACGGGCCTAGACGTGATGACTTGAGCAGGGGAACCTTCCGGGAACTATTACGGCGTAGTGTTCTACCGACAATGACCTTTGAAACTGTGGTCCCAGATCTCTTCATGTCATTGACCAGCTCCTCTCATGTAGTTCTGGGCTGATTCCTCACCTTTATTATCATCAGTGATACCCCATGAGGTCAGATCTTGCAAGGAGACCCTGTCTGAGGGAGTCTGACAGCCGTATTTAGCCTCTTTCATTTTTTAGCAATTAGCCTTTCGCCGGCCCCGTCCCCAAACCGGCTATTGTCCAATCACACATCATAGCTGCAGTATTTGATCCACTTATTGTCGGACTTGGCAACAGTAGCTAAGGGGGGGCGGGGTTCGGCGAAAGGTCAATTACTCCAACAATTGATCTATTTTCACCGAGCTGCTTAGCAATTGCCTCGTAGCCCTTTCCAGCCTTGTGGAGGTCCACAATTTTGTATCTGGTGTCTTTTGACAGCTTGTTGGTCTTGCCAATGGCAGCATGGAGTCTAACTGTCAGGTGTATTGGTTAACACCCACTTTTGGTGTGTCAACGAACTCTGGTCACCTTTTGATTTTTATTCTTATTAAATCATATTTTTCCTACAACAGAAGCAGATGGATGTTAGGTTTTGTTGTTTTTTATCTGGGTCAAATAATTTTAACACTTGAAACACATGAATCGTTTTGTTTTCATATTATGTTTCTGAAACAAGTAATGCCAAGTGTCATTCAGTTTTTTTAACACGATGAGCAAATTTTAACTGTGATTGGTTGTTCTTGTTATTACTCATATGACCAATGAGAAGGGGCTACAACAGCTTTAAAACCAGTTTACCTCATGAGCCCTTCAGAGGCTCTGTTACAGCACCACCAGACTTCATGGGGTCATGGGCAACTCAATCAACGTTCTTTGGGTCTTGTGTATTGGTGCATTTTTGTGTTTTATTTTGCCTTCACTTTAATTTCCTGACTGGTTTTGGTCAGGCTGCAGGAAAAAGAAAAGCTTTGAAAATAGAGGAAGAGGGCGAGACAGAAGAAGATGCCACAAGAGAAACGCTGAAAGATTTGAGGACAGAGGATGTAAACGCTGTGAATTCTCGTTTGCCTCATTGTGTCAAACTGGGAAATAATGAGCCTCTAGCTTTGCAGCTGGAAGGGGATGTTGTTATTGGAGGGATTTTTCCTCTGCACTATGTGGCGCCAGAGCCAGAGCAGAGCTACCACAGCAAACCCCGAATGGCTGCTTGCAGTGGGTGAGAGCACCAGTGTCACTACATTTAAACTTTAATCTGTTTTTCTGCACATTGAAAAAACTTTGTTACATTTTTGTTGTACTTTTATTATTTCTGTGCTGTAAATATATATATTTTTTTCAGGTTTGACCACAGAGCATTTCGATGGATGATGACCATGGCGTTCGCTGTGGAAGAAATTAACAACTCTGATCTGTTACAAGGCATAAAGCTAGGCTATCGTAGCATGGACAGCTGCGACAGCATCCACACCAGCTTGCAAACGTTTTTCTCTTTAGCGAGTTTCTCTCAGGGAGTGACAACACAGTTTGAAAATGTAACATGTCTGTCTGAATCTCCCATTTCTGCTATCATTGGTCTTGCATCCTCTTCTCCAACAAGGGCTGTAGCTCAAACTCTTGGCTCGTTCAACATCCCACTGGTAAGAAAGGGACAAAAACAAGGTGATGCACAAACACATCGTTTATAATGTGTTTATATCATGACATTAATACAATATAGTGATAAATAAGTGTAAAAAATACACGTGTTGATAATAAAGCAATCTCTGCTTCTGTTTAGGTGAGTTATTTTGCTACTTGTACCTGTCTCACTGACAAGCAAACATACCCGTCATTCCTGAGAACTGTGCCAAGTGATCTTTTTCAAGTTAAAGGTCTTGTGCAGCTGGTGACATACTTTGGCTGGTTCTGGGTGGGCACGGTTGGAATCACAGTAAGATTACTCCTTTTTCATCTCCTGCATTTCTAAGTAAACCACATAAACGTTAAATGCAGAATTCTCCTCTTTTCCAGGATGACTACAGTCGCTATGGAATCCAGGAATTCTCAAATCAGTTTAAATTACAAGGTGGTTGTGTGGAATATCACCTCACTATTCCACCACTGCCCACAGCAGCTGAGATACAGAAAATGGCGGATATAGTGCAGAGTTCAACTGCACAGGTTGTTGTGGTCTTTTCTAATGAAGGACAACTACTGGATCTGTTTTCAGAAGTATGCACTGCAGATGTACAGAACATATTAGACATATAGTGTTTAAAGTAGGGGTGGGACTCGATTAAAAAATGTATCTAATTAATTAGAGGTTTTGTATTTAATTAATCTTGATTAATCGCATTTTAATCGTTCAAGAAAATTTGCCCCGAAAGCAATTTTTTTAAATGAACAATAATGAGACAGAGAATCAAACAATAGTAATTGACATTATTATTGTAATTTCTAATCTTTAATTTCTAAAAAAAATGCTTTTAAATTGAGGAATATATATATATGTATATCACTGGCAAAAATAAGTTTCACTTTTACTTTCGCTAACGAACACTAGGGGGTGCTAAAAACAAGCCAAAATTTGCCAAGTGTTCCTTTAAAACAACAATGTTGCACAATGAGAAAATAATGTATTTCAGATATTTATTTTCTACATTTTAAACTTTAATTTCATTTACCCAAACGTTCCCAGCTTGCTCAACGGAATGTAACGAGAATCCAGTGGATAGCGAGTGAATCCTGGGTAGCAGCGACTCTTCTGACCTCACCACGCTTCCATCGTCTTTTAGAGGGAACACTGGGGTTCACCTTCCCAGGAGTGTGGATACCTGGGTTAAAGGAATTCCTGCTGAATGTTCGACCATCTCCCAAACCGGGGATGGAACTGATAAACATGTTCTGGGAAGAGCAGTTTGGCTGTAAGCTCCAGTTTGAAGGAGAAATTTTAAAAGAAAATGAATATCTGGATAACATCAGACCTGTGTGTACGGGGTCAGAAGATCTGAGTCTGACCTCCAGCAGTTACACAGATGTGTCTAAGGTCAGAATATCCTACAACGTGTATAAAGCTGTTTTTGCCATTGCACATGCTCTGCATGCTTTACTGAACTGTGATTCAGCAGGACCTAACAAGGGAACGTGTGACAAACAGAAGCAGTTCACACCAGAGCAGGTCGCTAAAACACTTGTAGAGGAAAAATAAAAGTTCACGTTACTGTTTTGTCATAATTTATATATTTTCTCCTCTTTTCACACAGTTGTTGTATCATGTGAAGAACGTGAGTTTCACAAACCAGTTTAAGGAGAAAATATATTTTGACTCTAATGGAGAGCCAGTCCCGCGCTATGACATCATCAACTGGCAGAAGGACGAGCAGGGTTACGTGAGGTGAAATCAGATGTTTGGTAGAGAACTGACAGAATGTTTTTATGTTTGTTACAGATTTTTAAAAATTAGAGCATAAAAATACATTTTAGTTTATTTTACACAGATTTATCAAAGTAGGAAGTTTTGATGGTTCAGCACCAGTGGGGCAGCAGCTGCAGGTTCAGCAGAGCAGCATTATGTGGACTGGAGGAGACTCACAGGTAGGGATGCTGATGATTCCTCTGATTTGATTTAATTTTGATGATATTTAATATCTACCCTGTTTGTTTGATCAGGTCCCTACATCTCAGTGTAGTGCTCCATGTCCTCCTGGCAGCAGACAGGCCACACGTTCAGGAGAGCCTCGCTGCTGCTTTGACTGCTTACCTTGTGCAGATGGAGAGATCAGCAACCAGACTGGTAGCTGATGCCTTTTTAATCTTGCATTTATTTATTTATTTATTTGTTTACCACCTGCCTGTTTTATTGTCTCCAAAGGTTCGACTGAGTGCGTTAAATGTCCAGAGTTCTACTGGTCAGACCCAGACAAGGTGAAATGTGTTGCAGGTGTTGAAGAATTCTTGTCTTTCAATGAGACCATGGGTATAATCTTAGTTACGCTCACTCTGCTGGGTGTCATCCTGACAATCATCATCACTGCCATCTTTCACCGTTTCCGGACCACACCCATCGTCAAGGCCAACAACTCAGAGATCAGTTTCTTGCTGCTCCTGTCTCTCAAGCTCTGTTTCCTGTGTTCCCTGGTGTTCATTGGCCAGCCGTCTGAGTGGACATGTATGTTTCGCCAGGCAGCGTTTGGGATCAGCTTTGTAATCTGCTTGTCGTGTCTTCTGGTCAAGACGATTGTGGTTCTTTTGGCTTTCCGTACTAACATACCTGGCCCTAAGGGCCAAGGGATGTTTGGTCCACCTCAGCAGAGAACCTTGATCTTCTGTACAACAGCTCCTCAGGTAGAAGGAATGTGTAACAGTCATTCTAATTGTATTTTGAAAGAATTTGCAACAGTGACATTTTTATTTACAATATTTTGTATCCTCAGATAAGTCTCTGCACAGGCTGGCTGTTGGGGGCTCCTCCATTCCCCTTCAGGAATCCAACATACCAGGCCTTGAATGGAAAAGTAAGAAAAACAAATATATTGGCATAACAGTAAAGACATTCCATAATATTTCAGGCAAAATTCAGTCAGAATACATAATAATTACCACCATTATTTTGTTTTAATCACCGGTTCAGATAGTTGTGGAGTGTAAGGAGCCATGGCCTCCTGGTTTCTACCTGGTCCTCGGCTACATCGGCCTGCTCGCCTTCGTCTGCCTCCTGCTGGCGTTCCTTGGTCGGAAGCTACCAGATACTTTCAACGAAGCTAAATTCATCACCTTCAGCATGCTGATTTTTATTGCAGTGTGGATCTCTTTCATCCCAGCTTATGTTAGCTCACCTGGGAAGTTCTCAGTAGCCGTGGAAATATTTGCAATATTAGCCTCCAGTTTTGGTCTCTTGTTGTGTATTTTTTTACCCAAATGTTACATTATTTTATTTCATCCTGAGAGGAACGTTAAAAAAGGAATGACTGGAAAATATAACAGATGAACTTAACACCCATATGTGTTTATTTATACTCCAAATACCCGAAATACTTTTTTTATAGTAAAATTACAAAATGATTACAAGTTAAATTTGTAGTTGATCTTCGTTTTTGCACATTTGAGAAAAATATAAAAAAACGCACGACTGCAAAATTTAACAGTTGATTATAATTTCTATGTGCCCTGTGTGAACTCAAATAATTGTTTTTATTCAATAAAAACTGACAATGAAAATGCAAAAAACTGGAGTTTATTCACTTTTTAAATGTACAAATCACCTTTCTGCAAGTTGGGTTGATGAACAACCAACAGCAAAACAAATGGGTTACCAGTTAAAAGTAAATGTGCTCATTAGATGCAGTCATCACTACCATTTAATATAAACGTGTTCATAAACGTTATACAAGCTCACTGTAGTTTTACTTTTTTACAACATCACACCCTTCAAAGTTATGATAATGATAAATGACCCGAGGCCTCTTTGATAAAGCTTGTTTATGCATAAGTGACTTTCCACGCAAACTTTGTGATTTATAAAGAAAACTTTGACAGAAAATAGACAGAAATGATAGCATCAATGATTATTGTCGTCTTAGGCTAATTCTGACCACTTCTTTTTATGCTGCAGCAGCGTGGTGCTGCTCAAAGGGTATAAAATATTTTTTCCGTGCCTACGTCACGCCTCAGAGCCTGAATTTCCATCTCTATTATCATGGTTACATGCAGTCCATAAGCAGGTTTATTTATATGCACAATATTCATAACGTAGTTTGCATTTTCCATTTATAGCAGAAAGTGAGTGTGTAGGAGACGGGAGGTGATCCAGAAACACCTGAGCTCATGGGTAGGATTTTTTTATCTATGCAGAATTTTATAAATGAGGCCCCTGCACTTGTATAGTGCTTTTCAATAAGAGGACTCCAAAGTGCTTTAAACTGCAGTGAATCATTCAATCAACAATGTAGCCACAGCTGCCCTGGGCCACACTGACAGAGGCGAGGCTGCCGAGCACAGGCGCCAACAGTCCCTCTGACAACCACCAGCAGACAAGGAGGGTGAAGCGTCCTGCCCAAGGACTGCAAGAGCCTGGGTTCGAACCTGCAACCCACCGATTAGAGGACAAACACCTAACCCCTGAGCCAGCATCTTTGATTTTTGAGCCTCATGATCATCTCTTAAAACTAATGATGTAAAATTACATTTTTTCAGGAAGTAGTGCTTAGATTCTCGCTAATTTGGCAAATTTAAGGAGTATTTTTCAGTACTCAGTAATCACATGGGACTTTAGGCAAAGTATCTCAATTAATTTATGATGTAAGAATCAGTAAAAAGACAAAGTTAAAGGGTGAGCAGTTACAGTGCAGAAGGTGCAGCATTCATTAGCAGAATATTGCAGTCCTTGTACTTCTGCTTGACCTAAATAAAAGTAGTGTGTATGTATACAGTATGTACCTATTGTAGTAAAGGTCTTTACTACAAGGATTGCGTATTTAGAATATTTGACATATGGTTATTTGTCACTAACGGTACCAGGTGTGAACCCAGACACAGCTGTTGATTTGTAAGCAGATCATTTAAGTGTGAAGAGCAAAAGGTCACAGCAGCCATTGCGTCCATGTTTTTTCCCCTATGTCTAGTTTTGATTGGCTGCTGTGGTTGTGGTGACCAATGAAAGAACGCACCAACGACTGTTTTTTTTAAATCAGTCTAATTTATTAACCTGTCAGAGATGTTGTTACACGACCCTTTCTAAAGCCTCATGGAGTCGGCGTTGGCGCAGCAGCCGATCCGTTTCGGGTCCGGTCTGTTTTTGTGTTTTTTTGTCTTGTATGGGCTGTCTTGTTCTGGACAATCTATAAAAGAAAACAACACTTTGAGTGGAGAGAAACAGGCTGAGCAAAAACAAGAAGCCATAAGAGGCAGGCTGGAACATTTAGAGATGATAAGAGTTCAGAGTGTTGATTCTAGTTTACTTCAGTGTGTGAAACTTAAAGATGATAAACCTCTGGCTCTGAAGCTGGAGGGAGACGTTGTTATTGGAGGTTTTTTTCCTCTTCACTTTGTGGCTCCTAAGCCTCAACACAGCTACCACAATAAACCCCAAATGTCCGCTTGCAGCGGGTGAGTAATCTATTACATTATTACAAGAGAATCTGCTGTTTGGATGCAGTCATGTTCCTTTATGCTGTGCATATATCGTCTGCAGGTTTGACAACAAAGCATTTCGATGGATGATGACTATGGTGTTTGCTGTGGAGGAAATTAACAAGTCTAATCTGTTACCGGGGGTTAGATTAGGCTATCTGATCATGGACAGCTGTGACAGCATTCACACTGGCTTGAATGCACTTTTCTCTCTAATCAGCGTCTCTGAGGTTAAGACAACACAGTTAGAATCATCCACATGTTTGTCTGATTCTCCCATTCCTGCTATTATTGGTCTCGCATCTTCCTCCCCATCAAGAGCTGTAGCTCAGACTCTTGGCTCGTTTAACATCCCACTGGTAAGAGAGAGAGAACATGTTGATGTAAAAATCCTCATATATATGTACTGTATTTAAAAATGTGTGTTAAAGGGCTATTCCACCCAAAATTGAAATTTTGTATGTTGACATATTTCCCAGACTTAGATAAGAGGGGGAAAACGATTTTTAACCAGTTCAGTCATTCTCCTCATACGGCTGTGCTCCTCTCGCTTTAGCTTAGCATCAAACACAGTAAGTGAATGGATCCAGCTAGCGTTGAGAGTAAAAACATCCTTAAAATCACTCAGTAGTGATCCCATTTCTGCTTGCTGATCTAAATAATCAGATTTACTGCAAGAGAAAAATAATAAGTAACATAAAGAAATCACAGGCACCATTTGAGACTTGGGACTACTTTATGACAAAGCACAGCTGTAAGCCATTTTTCTTTTTTTTCTTTTCAGAATGAAAAACAATATAACAGCCAATGTTAACAAATGTGATGGAGAAGTTGCCCCAAACCCACAAGGGGCTTATTATGTGGCAAACTCCAATTATAATCCACATCTGACAAGCAGATAATTAAAGAAATTTAAAAATTATAATAAAAACAACAATTAAAAAACATGCTAATTGTTAATACAGT
>SSNS01000121.1:222775-425267 GCA_006937985.1 Aphyosemion australe
ATTATTTAATTCTTGCCTACTCTCCTTATTTACATATCACAATAAAACAACATAAAAAGAAAAAAACTCACAATTTAAAGTGCTAGCCCATAATTGGATCTTTTCAACAGCATTCATTTTATGGCCTTTTTAAATTGACTTTTAGTAAGTTCTGCAAATGAGCCGGGAAGACTGTTCAATATCTTTGATCCTTAGTATCCGTATCGGCCCTAGATATCGGTGCATCCCTAGAAAAAATATTGTGAAAGTGCTGAGGAACTAACTTTTTTATAGTGCTGTAAACAAATAGTGCAATTTAGAGTTGGAAGGTGCACACGTTGTTAGCGAACTAGCATAAAAGACACGCATGCGCACGTAATTGGCAGCACATCTCCAAGTTTTCTTTTTTTTCATCTAAAAAAACATATCTAGCTTATCTGACTCTGGGAAATGTGTCAACAGAAAAAAAATTTAATTTTGGGTGGAATTTTCCTTTAATGATCAAACGATGTCTGTTTCAGGTGAGTTATTTTTCCACCTGTACTTGTCTCAGTGACAAGCAAACATACCCGTCGTTCCTGAGAACCGTGCCGAGTGACTTTTTTCAGGTTAAAGGTCTCGTGCAGCTGGTTACGTTCTTTGGCTGGTTCTGGGTGGGCACCATAGGAACCACGGTGAGATGACGCTTTGTTTTAACCTCCACATTTTCTTTCAGTAAACAAAGAAAAACATGATTTTTAAAATCTTCCCTTGTTCCAGGATGACTACAGTCGCTATGGAATCCAGGAATTCTCAAATCAGTTTAGATCACAGGGCGGTTGTGTGGAATATCATCTCACTATCCCACCATCGCCAGCAGCGTCTGACATACAAAAAATGGCGGCTATAGTGCAAAGTTCAACTGCACAGGTTGTTGTGGTGTTTTCTAATGAAGGACAGCTACTGGATCTGTTTTCCTATGTAGGCACCTCCGTTGATTGACTTGCTTTAAGGCTTTGTTGACCTTTGATACTAATATATTTTTCAACCACCTTTTCCAGCTCGCTCAGCAAAATGTAACAGGGATTCAGTGGATTGCTAGTGAAGCCTGGGTAACCGCTAGCTTTCTGACCTCACCACACTTCCATCGTCTTTTAGAGGGAACACTGGGCTTCTCCTTCCCCGGAGTCAAGATACCAGGGTTAAAAGAGTTCCTGCTGAGTGTTCGACCGTCTCCCAACCCGGGGATGGAACTCATAAACATGTTCTGGGAAGAGCAGTTTGGCTGTAAGCTCCAGTTTGAAGGAGAAATGTTTAAAGGTAACGGAACTGGTACTTTAGAGGACAGCAGGCCTGTGTGTACGGGGTCAGAAGATCTGAATCTCACCTCCAGCAGTTACACAGACTTATCTCAGGTCAGCATATTCTACAACGTGTATAAAGCTGTTTATGCCATCGCCCACGCTCTGCACACCTTACTGGACTGTAAAACTGAAGGACCGAACAAGGGGACCTGTGACACACAGTCACCAATCACCTCCAAGCATGTACGTAAAACATGCATAACTGAAAATTTTACTTTTTTGGTTTAATTTTTTCTAACAAATGTTTTATTCTTTTTAAACAGTTGTTGTATCAACTGAAGAAAGTCAATTTCACCAATCAGTTTGAGGAGAGAGTCTACTTTAACTCAAACGGAGAGCCAGCCCCGCTCTATGACATCATCAACTGGCAGAAGAATAGCAAGGGCGAAATCAGGTCGTTTATGTTCATTTCGCCACAACTTTCATTCATGTGGCACATTATGATAATACTAAAGACAGACAGAAAGGTAAAAACATGGACAGATATTTTACTGACAGACACACACGAGTTAACACTAGAACGGCCTTGAGCAGTAATTTTGACTGCTGCATTTAAAGGTCAATAAATTTACCTTGTAAGTTTATAATTTCAAATATTATTTAACTTAATCAGCTAAATAATGTTTTTTAAATCAAAAATAAACCCCAAATAGACGGTTTCAGAGTCATAACTGTCCATTTTATCAGTCTTGCCGTTTCTAAGGTCATATTTCATTTACGCCTCTGTGCATTTTTTTCTTTAACTTCATATTTTAGTTGTAAAAGACAAAAACAACTAAATTAATAGGAAGTAAAAGTCTGATCAAATGCTCTTTGACTGTCAAATTTCCCAGTCTTGGCGTACAATTTATGTTTTGCCTAAGAAACCCTGCGAGAACATCTCTGGCAGTCAAAATGACTGCTTCTGGACAAAGTAGGTAGAAATGATCATATTTGGACTTCCTTTTGTGCAATAAATATGAAATCCATTGTTAATGAACGTTTACACTGATGTAGAAAAATTCAGGGACTAGCAAGGCTGTATGTTTTTATTTGGTAAAGTAATTAAACATGCAAATCGCAAAACAGAATAACTGCCATGGCCTTTCTAGAGTTAAAACTCATGAAAATTCAGTTTGTGCTAAACTTACTTACTGCAGTAGGAAATCAAAATGGATACATGGCTTGTATAAGTCAGGTGTAAGATTTTTTTATCTTTTTCTTTTTTATGCATTATGTATTTTCAGACGTCATCAAAATTTAACAATGCAAAAAAAAGTCAATCTGTCCTAAAGTCAATTATCGTGCATAGAGACTTCATTTTATTCATGGCTGTGGGGATATTAGATGTTTTGCAAAATGGCCAGCAGTTTTTCAACGAATCACCTCTCAGTATCTGCTGACTTCATGCCCATCACCAAAGCAGCTCTCATCATTAGTCTTTCCAGTCTTGCTATGTCCCTTTCCTTGCCATATCATCCCCAGCATGCCGCACCAGAAGACGCTGGCTACCACAACAGTTTTCTGCAGACGTTGACAGAACGTATAGACAGCTCCATCCTCTCTTGTGTATAGATCCTGACCTGAAGGTCTGAAGTTGCAGATGGTTAAATTTGCACCAGCTCACAAAATCCTAAATATGGTTTCTGTTAACCATCTCTTTCAAAACCACCAATCACAGTATTACCAGAGTATTTCAGCACATGACAGAGCCCTGATTTACCCTGGAAGTCAGGGATGGATGGCAGGAAAAGGGACAGTCCCCTGCAGAGCTTCAGTTGGCAGGAAAAACCAACCATATTGAAGTGAGCTGTGTTAACCCTCGCTTTACTGAGCTGTTTTTGGCTGAGTAGTGCTGCTGGAAAAAGGCCTTTAATTTGCTCTCACAACCTCCCCCTCTACCATGTTGCCTGTGAGGGTCTGCAGGTCCTAGACCTCTCTCATGGTATACTGTATATCCCGTAATGCATCCTTCAGTCAGACCTCCAGGTCTTGTGCTTGGGCTCCTCAAGACCACCTTTTTTGAAGATCCTTTTCTTCCAATAAAGGAAAACATTACTGGTCATCCAGGGCTTGTTATTTGGAAAGTGTTACATGGATCCCATCAGAACAACTATATCTACACAGAAATGTATTCATAACAGAGCAAGTGGCAACCTCAGTACTTTTGAACATTGTTACCAGTTGAATCTGCTTCAGGAGACCTTTTCTAAAGATGAACGGACATTGAATGTTTCTGGACATGTGGCTGGTGTAAAGGTCATGCACCCATGTAACAGTAGTACCAGGTTAAACAGTATAAAGCTGGTATTTCTTTTTATTTACTTGTTAACAGTTTCACCAAAGTGGGAAGTTACGATGGCTCGGCTTCACTGGAAAAGCAGCTGAAGATAAATCAGAGCCACATTTTATGGACAAGAGGAACGTCACAGGTGGAGCAGCTTATCCTACTTTTATTTTCCTCTTTTTCTGTCACATTAGAAGAAAAACTACTTGTTCATTTTCATTTCTCACAGGATTTTTTTTGGTAATTTGACAGGTCCCTACATCTCAGTGTAGTGCTCCATGTCCTCCTGGCAGCAGACAGGCCACACGTCCAGGAGAGCCTCGCTGCTGCTTTGACTGCTTACCTTGTGCAGATGGAGAGATCAGCAACCAGACTGGTAGCTGATGGCTTTACTTCAACAAGTCATCATTTAAATAAGAAGCACAAAGGGAATCAAATGTTATTAAATGTGAAATGTGAATGTGCAGGGTGCCTATTAATCACTTTGCTTTCTCCAAAGGTTCGACTGAGTGCATTAAGTGTCCAGAGTTCTACTGGTCAGACCCAGACAAGGTGAAATGTGTTGCAGGTGTTGAAGAATTCTTGTCTTTCAATGAGACCATGGGTATAATCTTAGTTACACTCACTCTGCTGGGTGTTATCCTGACAATCATCATCACTGCCATCTTTCACCGTTTCCGGACCACACCCATCGTCAAGGCCAACAACTCAGAGATCAGTTTCTTGCTGCTCCTGTCACTCAAGCTCTGTTTCCTGTGTTCCCTGGTGTTCATTGGCCAACCGTCTGAGTGGACATGTATGCTTCGCCAGGCAGCGTTTGGGATCAGCTTCGTCATCTGTCTGTCGTGTCTTCTAATCAAGACGATTGTGGTTCTTTTGGCTTTCCGAGCTAATGTACCTGGCCCCAAGGGTCTGGGGATGTTTGGTCCATCACAGCAGAGAACCTTGATCTTCTGTACAACAGCTCCTCAGGTTGAAAGACTGTGTTTGTCTTGTTGCTCATATTTTAAAGCAATTCCTTTATTGCTGTTTGAAAACAAGACTTTTTTTTTTCTCAGATTTGTCTCTGTACCGGCTGGCTATGGGGTGCTCCCCCTTTCCCATACAGGAATCCAACATACCAGGCCCTAAGAGGAAAAGTGAGTACAAGATGTTTAAACAGCATATTCATACAACAATATCTTATTATTGTGCTGTTGGACTAATTTAGATAGTTGTGGAGTGTAAGGAGCCATGGCCTCCTGGTTTCTACCTGGTCCTCGGCTACATCGGCCTGCTCGCCTTCGTCTGCCTCCTGCTGGCGTTCCTTGGTCGGAAGCTACCAGATACTTTCAACGAAGCTAAATTCATCACCTTCAGCATGCTGATTTTTATTGCTGTGTGGATCTCCTTCATCCCAGCTTATGTTAGCTCTCCTGGGAAGTTCTCAGTAGCTGTGGAAATATTTGCAATATTAGCCTCCAGTTTTGGTCTCTTGTTGTGTATTTTTGTGCCTAAATGTTACATTATTTTATTACATCCTGAGAGGAACGTTAAAAAAGGCATGACTGGAAAATATAACAGATGAACGCACCATCTATAAATGTTTATCAATACTCAGTAAACTAAAATAAAATCTTTTTTTGTTCATTTATTGTATAAAAACATCTTAAAGTTCTAATTTATTTGAAATTCTGCATATTTGAATAAAACACAAATCTTCCTAATTTACAAAATGTTTGCTGTATTTTTTTCAACCTCACTATTGTTGCTGTTTAGCAAGGTTTAATTTGAAAAGCTGATTATAGAAAATGTAAATAAAAAAATGTCGTTAGGACAAAACTTTACAACTAATGAGATTAAAAGAATAAAACATAGAGGATTTTAAATCCTTTTTAAATTTAGAAATACATGAAACAATATCTGAATTTGTCATTAAATTTAACAGAAAATATTATTTTCAAAATAAAAGATTGATAAGATTCTCTTATTTATGGTTTCTTTCATTAATGAGCGGTGCCACACATCACCTAGGTCGTGATTGGACGTTCTTACGATGATTCACCAGTGAACGAAAGCAAATACAACTTATTTAAAACCCAGTTTAACTCTTTAGTCTGTCAGAAGCTTCGTTAGAGACCCATCTGTTCCAACGTCTATGGACTCAGCGTGGGCGAAACAGCCAACCCTGTTTGGGTTTTGTCTGTTGGTTCATTTTTGTGTTTTATTCCTACTTCTCTTTAATGTCTTGTTTGGTTTTGGCCAGTTGGCTGAAGAAAGGAATGTTTGGAGTGTGCAGAAAGAGGTTAAGAAAGAACAAAATGTCACAAACAGACGAGAAGATTTGGTCAAAGATTCCAGTTTATCTCCGTGTTTTCAGCTCAGAGGATTCAGATCTTTGGCTTTGCAGCGAGACGGGGATGTTGTGATTGGAGGGCTTTTTCCTCTGCACTTTGTGGCTCCTGAGCTTCAACAGAGCTACCACAGCAGACCCCAAAACACCGCCTGCAGCGGGTGAGAGTAACATTCACTTTTGAATAAGTTGTTTTTATGTGGATGTGCTTTTCCTAGGCTCTAAAACATGTTCACCTTTATCTGTGTGCAGGTTTGATCTCAGAGCATTTCGATGGATGATGACGATGGTGTTTGCTGTGGAGGAAATTAACAAGTCTGATCTGTTACCGGGGGTTAGATTAGGCTACCGGCTCATGGACAGCTGTGACAGCATCTCCACAAGCTTGCAGGCCTTTTTCTCTTTAGTCAGTTTCTCAGAGGTTGCATCAACACAGCTCGGATCTTCCACATGTTTGTCTGATTCTCCCATTCCTGCTATCATCGGTCTCGCATCTTCTTCTCCGTCAAGAGCTGTAGCTCAGACTCTTGGCTCATTTAACATCCCACTGGTGAGAGAGAGAGAAAAAGATTTGATCTTAGTTTTAAACCCAATATATCTTTTTTTTGATAATATAATACTCTGTCTCATCCTAGGTGAGTTACTTTTCTACTTGTACTTGTCTTACCGATAAGCAAATCTACCCATCGTTCCTGAGAACCGTGCCGAGTGACTTGTTTCAAGTTAAAGGTCTCGTACAGCTGGTTACATTCTTTGGCTGGTTCTGGGTGGGCACCATAGGAACCACGGTGAGATGATGCTCTCTTTTACCTGCTTTAAGAGTTAAACATCAACGTGAACTGCAAAATTCTTCTTTATTCCAGGATGACTACAGTCGCTATGGGATCCAAGCATTCACTGATCAGTTCAGGTTACAAGGTGGTTGTGTGGAATATCATCTCACTATTCCATCGTCACCCACAGCAGCTGAGATCCAAGAGATTATAAACAGACTAAAGAGTTCAACCACACAGGTCGTTGTGGCTTTTGCTACCGAGGGTCAACTGCTGAATCTGTTTTTAGAGGTAGGCATTTCAGCTAATTTACAAAGTACATTATAAATGTAGAATGAACCCACTTGATGGTCGCTTAACATCTGCTTTACATCATTGTTTATGCTTGTGATTAACTTCATGCATGTTCTATTTATTTACTTATGTTTATTTTTTGTGCATAGTTTCATATATGGTGAATTTTGATGTACTTCCTTTAATTTTTTAACGTTCTTTCTTTTGACTTTTCTTTTCTGGAATGGTGTCCAATATGTTCTTTGGAAGGGGTGGGGTGGGACTAATATATATACATAAAAATGAGCATGACCCTACTACTTGTATATTTATGTACCATATTGCTAATGTTCAATAAAATAAATAAATAAATGTAGAATGAAAAGTAATAAAGTGACTAAGGATATTCGATATTATCGATCTAACATTAATATCGGTCGATATCGGCATTAAAATTGAATATCAAAAAATATCGGTATCGATTTTTAGTCTTTAAATGACACAACTTTTACATATACACATATTATACATCAAACTCTTCAGCTACTTCTCCTCTCTCTCAAAATGTCAACATATGACAGATCTGAATTCTAGGTTTTGAGATATTTTAGTTTATTTGGCACAACTTGTGAAGTAGAAATTTACCCTGTGTAGTGAACGAACGCTGTCCTCACAGCTAGCCAGCTAGCAAACGACTAAAACAAAAACAACAATCTTCACCCAAGGCTTGCTTTTCTTATCTGAAGACCATAGCTGCAATTTACAGAAAACAAAACATTACTAACTAATAAACACATCTTAGCGTCACACTTAGGGAGAATGAGATTCAGCTGCTAGGAGACAAAATAAATATGGCACTTTTTTTATTAGCTTACTAGCTTAAATTGAAGAAGTTGTCATTTTGTACAGAAAATGTTTTAAATTTACGCATGATAGGAGATATGTGATGTTAGTAACCTAAAATGTTTTAGTTTTTCTTTTTTATGAGAGGTGACCCTGCATATATCTGTATCGGCTTATATCGGTATCGGAAATTATGAATCAGACAATCTCGAATATCGGTAAAAAAGCCAATATCGAGCATCCCTAAAAGTGACGTATTGCATGAAGTAAGACCTCTAAAACTGTTGTAAGTTTTAACTGTTACATATCTTCTACCACACCTTTCCAGCTTACTCAACAGAATGTAACTGGGATCCAGTGGATAGCTAGTGAAGCCTGGGTAACTGCAAAATTTCTGACCCAACCACACTTCCACCATCTGTTAGAAGGAACTCTTGGCTTCTCTTTCCCTGGAGTCCGGATACCTGGATTGAAAGAGTTTCTTCTGAGCGTTCACCCTTCTTCCAAACCAGGAATGGAACTGATAAACATGTTTTGGGAAGAGCAGTTTGGTTGTAAGCTAAAGTTTGAAGGAGACATATCCAGCATAAATGAGACTCTGGATAACATCAGACCTGTGTGTACAGGTTCAGAAGATCTGAGTCTCACCTCTAGCAGTTATACAGACGTATCGCAGGTCAGAATATCCTATAATGTGTATAAAGCTGTTTTTGCCATTGCACATGCTCTGCATGCTTTGTTGAATTGTGATTCAGCAGGACCTAACAAGGGAACATGTGACAAACAGAGACAGTTCACCTCTAAGCAGGTCGGTATAGCGTCTATTAAAGGCAAATCAATGTTACTTCACTTTTTAGTTTTTTAGACTGTTTTTCATTTTTTCAGTTATTACGTCATCTAAAGGCTGTGAATTTCACCAACCAGTTTCTGGAGAGGGTACATTTTGACTCTAATGGAGAGCCAGTCCCTCTCTATGGCATCATTAACTGGCAGAAGGACAGCAATGGTGACATCAGGTTTAGTATTACATTTATTTATTTTGTAGCAATCTATACTCAGTGACACTACGATACACCCAGATGATTTTAAAGCAATATGATAATTTAACAGGCAAGTAACTAGTATGTAAATTGATCAATTTGCTGGAAAATTCCATTACTTAAAAAGGTAGTAGATGGGAGAAGTACTAACATAACAAGTGGTGCACTTGTGTTACCAAACAGTTGCTGGAATGTTCAATATTTAGTTGAAAAGGGAAAAAAGTTCACCAGACATTTCAGCATCTTTAGATATTTTTATAGTTGGCTTGGGGTTGCATTGTCAAAACCACTGATTATGAGAGGTGACCATGCCAGAGACAGGCCCATCTTCTAGACCAGTGGTTCCCAACTGTCCAAGATAAGCCAAGGTCCCCCAGCCCAAACTCTTACCCGAACGCACACAATTAAGTGAATAATTACAGACATACAGAGGCATGCCTTTTACTCAGAGTACTGATTGTACTATTGGGTGTGTTATCTGGATTTAATACATGTAATTTTTACAAATAAGTTCTTGGTAACCTCACTATCATCACTGACAAATTGTGGGGACCCCCATGAGGGGTCATGGACCCCAGGTTGGGAACCACAGATCTAGACATGTTTTTGACTCTTTGCAACACCCAATATCAACCAACTCTATGTCTGGATCAGACTGCAGGTACCCTATCCCATGCTGATATTAACACCACAACAGAGATGATTGTGTTTTAGACAGTCTCCACAACCAGGCAAACATTAAACAATATCATCAACGCTGAGCCAGTGTTAAAATCCCAGCACTCAAAGATCAATTCCAACAATTAAAGATTAATTTACCACAGGTCAACATACAATGCATGCACAACTCTACTCGGAACCAATCACTACCAAGGCAATGGTGGCAGAGGAGTTAAGTGCCTGCCTTCTAACTGGAGAGTTGCAGGTTTGAGCCAGACACTTAACCCATTTTGCCTGCTGGTGGTTGTCGGAGGGACGGTTGGTGCCAGTGCTTGGCAGCCTTGCTTCCACCAGGCTACATAGTAGCTCATCACCATGAATGACTGGTTGTGTTGTAAAGAGCCTTGGAGGGTTGTAGAACCCTAGAAGGAGCTATATCAAATACAGGCTATTTATTTGTAGGCCTATATAGGCTTAAATGGGCGCTACACCACACACATCTGGTACCAGGAGTATAGCCATAATTCCAACTAAATTTGACCAAACTTTGCAGTGTGAATGAATGTCTTTTTCAATGTTATCTTTGTTAAGATGCCTAAACGTTGTGATTTTAAACCAATATTGCTTAAGGGCACCGGTAATCAAGATATCACAGCAAAAGTGGAGCTTAGGGTGTAGCAATATCCAAATCTCACAATACGATATATATTGTGATATTGTGTGGAGGCTCACGATAATAAGACTCACAACATAAAATACTTTGACTGTTATCCTCCGTGCTGCATTCACCGCTGTAGCCTCCATCCTCCATGTTTGTTTATCTTTGCTGTGTGGGCTGCACGCACTCCCATTGGCCGTTGACGCGGAAGCAAAGGATCATGGTCTATGTAGTTTACTTTGCTATGCTTCGATGGAGCAGACTGAAAAGTGTTATTTTTACCTCAAGACGTACTGTACGATATCCTGACAAGACCACGACAATATCGTGGCCATTTTACTACGACGATATCGCGATATTGCCAATATTGTTACAGCCCTAATTAGCAGTATTTGTAATAGCCAGTCAGCTACTTAGCTCAAATATCATTCTCTTGAATCACATTCATGACTCCACTGTTTGGATAATAAGCACTGTTTTAGTGTTCAAAACTGCATTTTATTTTGTTGTACTTGCGCACAGATTTGTCAAAGTGGGAACTTATGATGGTTCAGCTCCACTGGAACTACAGCTGCTAATAAATCAGAGCAACATCATATGGACAAGGGGAGAGTTACAGGTGTGGCGAGTTTTCTCTTCACCACTTTTGATTTTCAATTCATTATTACATTGTATTATATTAGATGTTGACAAAAACCAACTAAAACCTAGATAACATTAACTGATTTTGACAATTGTTTGGTGTTTGTTCAGGTCCCTACATCTCAGTGTAGTGCTCCATGTCCTCCTGGCAGCAGACAGGCCACACGTCCAGGAGAGCCTCGCTGCTGCTTTGATTGTTTACCTTGTGCAGATGGAGAGATCAGCAACCAGACTGGTAGCCATTGTTTTTTTCCCCACTAATTTCTAGATTAATTATTTTCTACTGACGTTAGTCTGCAGGGCTGAGTTTCTAAATGCCAAATAAAACTGTTTTTAAAAATTGTCTCCAAAGGTTCGACTGAGTGCATTAAGTGTCCAGAGTTCTACTGGTCAGACCCAGACAAGGTGAAATGTGTTGCAGGTGTTGAAGAATTCTTGTCTTTCAATGAGACCATGGGTATAATCTTAGTTACACTCACTCTGCTGGGTGTCATCCTGACAATCATCATCACTGCCATCTTTCACCGTTTCCGGACCACACCCATCGTCAAGGCCAACAACTCAGAGATCAGTTTCTTGCTGCTCCTGTCACTCAAGCTCTGTTTCCTGTGTTCCCTGGTGTTCATTGGCCAACCGTCTGAGTGGACATGTATGTTTCGCCAGGCAGCGTTTGGGATCAGCTTCGTCATCTGTCTGTCGTGCCTACTAGTCAAAACTATTGTGGTTCTTTTGGCTTTTCGGGCTAACAGACCTGATCCCAAGGGTCTGAGGATATTTGGTCCATCTCAGCAGAGAATTATGATCTTCTGCACAACAGCTCCCCAGGTGGAAGGACAATGCAACAGTCATTCTGATTGTACATTTATACAATGTTTGACTAATTTGAAATTTATAAATAATTTTTGTTGCCTTCAGATTTGTCTCTGCACAGGCTGGCTGTTGGGGGCTCCTCCTTTCCCATTCAGGAATCCAACATTCCAATCCTCAAATGGAAAGGTAAGAGGACCAAGAGACACAGAAGCTTTATCATCAAGCTTGGGATAATATATGTAATAGACAACCTCCATTATTGTGTTTTTTGGCCTATTCAGATTTTTGTAGAGTGTAAGGAGCCATGGCCTCTTGGTTTCTACCTGGTCCTCGGCTACATCGGCCTGCTCGCCTTCGTCTGCCTCCTGCTGGCGTTCCTTGGTCGGAAGCTACCAGATACATTCAACGAAGCTAAATTCATCACCTTCAGCATGCTGATTTTTATGGCAGTGTGGATCTCTTTCATCCCAGCTTATATTAGCTCTCCTGGGAAGTTCTCAGTAGCTGTGGAAATATTTGCAATATTAGCCTCCAGTTTTGGTCTCTTGTTGTGTATTTTTCTGCCCAAATGTTACATTATTTTATTACATCCTGAGAGGAACGTCAAAAAGGGCATGACTGGAAAACATAACCGGTGATCTTACATCTGGATATGTTTATGCAAATGTCAGGTACAATAAAAATAAACTCTGCTTTCACCCTAAAACTGTCTTTATTCTCATGAATATTTGTACCACCTTGTATGCAACTATACATGTATTTATTTAAATACACACTTGGCAGTTTTAGTTTGTTTTTAGCACCCCCTAGTGTTCCATTTAGTAGAAACAAAAGTGAAACTTATCTCCTCGCTGTGCGTTCATCTTTTTAACACCTTAATCTAACTGCTGAAACGTCTCCTCAGCCTTCATTAGTGTCTACAGGAGCGGTTCATCACTAAATCAAACACATCAGCTGTGTTCATGATCTAAAACATGCAGGAAACATGCTGGAAGCAGACTGCAGCACCAGGTATGTCAGCTCCACTTTACTAAGTCCGACAGAGACCGGACCGCCACTCTGATGTTGTAAGTGCGGTATTCTGGCCAGAGAGGGCGGTGACCCTGTAAAGGGTCATTTTAGCACATACTGGTTCATGAAAATGATTTAAAAATATGAAAAAATTGCATAGTATGGCTTTAAAGATTTTCTTGAAATATTGCTTTTTTATTTATGATTAAAGGTTTAATATTTTTATTCATGTATTATATAAAGCTGCAGCCATTTTTTTCTTATCCTTCACCATTGATACTTATAAATCTCAGAGAGGCTGTTTTAGACAGTTTTACAACAGTTTTAGAGCGCTAGGACCAATCAGAGTAACAAACAACGTGATGTAATCACAGCGACGGAAAAGAGGGAGGCAGCAATGGCGTCTAACATCAATGATTTCTGTCGTTTTTGTATAAAAAACATGTGAATATCAGGTGTACTGGGACATTGCACTACTTAGTTTGATAAAAATAAGAAGCCGCTAAGTATAGCCGACAGACTTACGCACGTTGGAGTCTAAATAATCCAATGTTGACGACAAAGCCGTTTCAAACGAACGTGGTTCCTGCGCTGCCGCCATGTTTGTGTTCGCAGCCGCAGCGCTGGCGTCATCGGCTACTCCCGCTCTGTGATTGGCCCAACCAAAACTATAGCGAGCTGTGATTGGACAGCCTCAGCAGTGGATCGGGCTGCGAGGGTTCCAATGAAGCGTGCGTAGACCAAACTTTGCAAAGCAAGAATTTGGTCTAGTTCACTAGGCTAACATTTTCTACCATGAAATGACAATTTTTTTGTAACTCAATTCAGTTTATTTATATAGCGTCAAATCACGACAAGAGTCGTTTCAAGGCACTTTACAAAGTAAAGTGTTCAACTCAACTGAGTTAAGTTTATTGTATTACACACAACAAACATTGAATAAAAATGTACTGAGATGAATGAATGACAAGTATTACTTCTTTTCTTTTCCCAGTAGGTGCTGTTTGGTATTTTTTTCAGGCTTGAGTAATATAATGTAACACTTTGGTGCAAACAAACAGAACAGCAATCCAAAGCTGGAGGCCAAAATGGCAAATGACTCCACTGCGTCTGCATATTTTCCAGGAGAGCTTATGTAAGCAGGGATAAATGCTAGCCACACAGCACAAAAGATCAACATGCTAAAAGTGATAAACTTAGCCTCGTTGAAGTTACCAGGCAACTTACGGGCCAGAAATGCAAGAACAAAGCAAAGACAAGCCTGCAGTCCAATATATCCTAAAACACACCAAAATGCAAGGCTAGACCCGACACTGCACTCAAGTATGATCTTTGATCGTTCATATTTAGTGTTCCGAGATGGATAAGGAGGAGCGTCGATCAGCCAGGCAGCACAGATAACCACCTGAACCAGAGTGCAGTTAAAGATAATAGCTCGCTGCTGCTTGGGCCCGAACCACTTCATGATGTTGTCCCCTGGTCTGGTGGCTGTGAAGGCCGCCAGCACCACCAGAGTCTTTCCCAGAATGCAGGAGATGCAGAGTGAAAAGGTGATGCTAAAGGCGGTGTGACGGAGCATACAGGACCAGGACGTTGGCTCGCCAATGAAAACGAGCGAACACAGGAAACACATAGTCAAGGCAAACAGGATAAAGAAGCTGAGTTCTGAATTATTCACACGGACAACCGCTGTGTTCCTGTGGTGGAAGAACACAGCAAAGACACCTATAGTGAGGCAGGCGCCCATGACAGAGATCACCGTCAGGGAAATCCCCAAAGCGTCATAGGCCAAGAACTCCACCTTCTTGGGGATGCAGGCGGTTCTGTCGTGGTTTGACCAGAAGTTCTCAGGACAAAACTTACATTCTATGGAGTCTGTTGGCCAGAAAGCAAGCCAGAGAAAGTTAAACAGTGTCAGCATTCAAACATTCTTCAATTGTGATGTGGATTATTAGTCTCACTTGTCTGATTAGTGATTTTGCCGCTGTCACATAGAACACAGTCAAAGCAGCAGACAGGCTCCCCACGACGGACAGCTTTCCTGGACCCTGGAGGGCAGCTGGGACTGCATAGAGACACTGGCACCTATGTAAAGACAAAGTGAAAAACATCTGATGACGAAACCACCATTTTCTATGTCTACTTACATTTAAAAACACCCAGTTTTAGACATGAACTAGGGAAAGATTGTGTATCTTGTCTATGATAAAAATATTTATGTTGCATCACTTTTACACCTCTTTTTAAATGCCTTAAAAAGGTCCTTCACCGAGAAACCATTTTTTGCTTATTATTTTTGTAAATGGTCACTCTGAGTTTAACATGCAGACTGAACATGAAAATAGTCTCCTACACCTTTTTCCTGCATTAGCTTCTGATAGAAAATAGACGGTGAAACTCTTTGCTCACGATAGGGAAGGCTGTTGTTAGTCTAGCGTCCAAGAAACAGCAGAGAACGTCTCGGATAGCAGAAGCTAATCCCACGGGGGATGGGTCAAATGCGGAGGACAGTTTTCACCACACACCAGTGTGTGTGACAACAGATAGCTTTAATCTTAATCTTAGCATTAGCAACTCCACAGCAAGGCAGAACTCCTTCAGGCTTGTGTTATTTGTGGAGATAAAACATCAAAGTTGCAAAGCAAATGGAGTCAGTGGTAGAGTTGTGTTGCTCTTAGCCAATCAGAGGTGAGATGTCCAAATATCAGGAAATAAGACTCCAAATCCTGCTGTCGGAAGCTACTTTCTCCTCTGGCTTAAATCTCTGTACTGAAACAGGCGCACCTGAGCTTTTTTGACAACTTACAAGGCATTCATTCCTACTAGAGACCACTGCAAGTGTATTAAAATATGACTGAAGGACCTCTAATCATGATTTCAGGGTCACTACTGGCCAACCATTAGACAGATTATACACTTCATGATATTGGCAATGCATTAAGTAATTCCTGTGAAATTTAGCAAGGCCTTTTATTTTAATAAAATTCAGTTGGTCTTTATATGGAAACATATTCATAATTACTGTATGGCTATCTTCCCTGCTGAAAAAAATCAGCATATGTTGTGTTTTGGAAGCTGGTATGCTGGTACAGCATGCTAGACTAGAATCCAGTGAACAGCATCCTAAACTGGACTAGCATTGCATGCTGGAACACGCATGCCAGCATCCAAAACACAACATGCTGTTTTTTCAGCACGGTTGTAAAACCTGATTGAAGATAATGCAAAAAGGCTCACATGAGGTCCTTTCTGCCCTACCCACCTGACTTACCTCCACCTTAACCTACAGAACTTCAACAGTTGGCATCTGATGAAGGTAAAAACACAGTGTGAGCAGCTTGCCTCACTCTGATGCCCCGCCCACATTATTCTGTCCTCCTGGATCACCAGCTCCTCCCCAGCAGGTTTAGTTCCATCGAACAACCCCACGTTGACAAATTCAATGTTGCCACTTGTACCTCTCTGCCAGTTGATTATATCATAGTATGGTACGGAGTCGCCCTTCAAGTCAAAGTTTACTATCTCCCCAGCAATTTTGAATCTTACTTCCTGGATGTAATGCTGGAGCTTGAATAGAGCCAAATAATAAAGTCATATTATGAAATACCCCCTGAACATATGAGGATTCAATACCAAGAAATAATGGCTGCTGGACTCTACCTGCCAGGGGAGTATTCTGTTGCTTTTAGCACATGAGTTGTTCTCAAAGGGCCCACTGCCTGGTTGGCAAAGAAGAAGGTTGTGAAGTGAATAAGCAATAGCATAAACAGCCTTATAGACATTATAGGCCACCCTAGGGCTGGATGTATTCATGTAGGCAGAATGCTGCTCCAACAGCGCTTCTTTCCCTGAGCAGGGTTCAAACTGGGAAGAAGACGATGGAAAGGGATTGCAGCCATACAGAGCTTCCCACAGCTCCCGCACCAGAGTGTTGGTGGGATATTTCTGAGGGTTGACTGTCAGGAGATAGTCACCGAGTTGGGCAATATAACCCTTTTTGATTCCAAACCCGATGGTACCACCCAGGTATGGGTAAAAGTCACTCCTTGTAAAGACAGATGCTGTGATCCAGGCCTCACTTGCCACCCACTGGATTCCAGTGATGTTCTGTGTCATGTAGTCTTTCAAGAAGGGTGTCATTTCTCCTTCAGCTGAAAACACCACCACTACTTTTGCTGAAGAGCTTCGCATCACCTTTGTGGGAATACATGTAATGGAGAAACAAAAACAAGTTCAATTCAGTATTTATATAGCGCCAAATCACAACAAGAGTTGTCTCTAAGGCGCTTCACAAAGTAAACATTCCAGTTGGACCTAATTATCAGTACATTGAGTTCAGTTCATTATGCCAATTAGTTAAGTTTCCAATGTAAGGAACCCAGCAGACTGCATCGAGTCACTGACTTGTGTCAATCCTCATACCAAGCAAGCATGTAGTGACAGTGGAAAGGAAAACTCCCTTTTAACAGGAAGAAACCTCCAACAGAACCTGGATCAGTGTGAGCAGCCATCTGTCTCGACTCACTGAGAGAAGACAGCAGATGCACTCACACACACACACACACACACACACACACACACACACACACACACACACACACACACACACACACACCATTTATACTAAATCTCACAAGTTAATTCCAAATGTTATTATTTATTTATTCTTTCATTTCAGGCATTTGGCATTGACCATCTAGGTGACAAACCACCTCCAGAACATGTACATATTTTAAATAACGAACATTAGTATCGAATGCCTGAAGAAGAAAACGTATTTAATCCCACCTCATTTTACACATAACATTTTCTGTATGCTTCACTGCTATTTGATAATAATAATTCACCTTTTCTGACCCAATATGGGTTAAGTTAACCTAAATTAAGTGTGATATTTTTACAGCAGCAATACATGTTTCAAAGATTAACCAATGTGGCATTTATTGTGTTCGATAATCATTGCACAAAACAATATTGAAATGTTTTAAAACATCATCGTTAGCTGTTTAAACGCATGGGTTTCACAAACGATGAGTCGTAATCTTGATGAGTTGGATTGTAATTAAAAATCTATTTTTTACTAATTGAAAATACCCAATTTAGAACAATTTAAATATTTACGCTATGCAAGTACTGCATCCATAACATACAGTTAGGTACACGTCTCATAGTCCCTGTGACCACATTACACTAACTGTGATGTTCGATATGATCTAGTTGTAAAAAAAATAACCCCAAAACCTGACAGAAAAACACAATTGCATAAAAATGAAACTATTTTAAAACAAAACAAACTACCTGCATGATCTCCAGCGCCTTTTTTGAATTGTAGAGCAGAGGAATCATTTCCTGATAGGCCACACACACACTGCTACCCTGTAATTCTCTCAGTAACCCTTGAACTGCAAATCGACCGTATTCATGGTCTCCTCGAATGAGTCCTATCCAGTTCCAGTTGAAGTGCACCAGCAGCTGAGCAATGGCTTTCACCTTTACAGGAAAAGGAGAGCCAACACTTTTGATTTCATAATAAAGAGACATTGACAGCTTTGAGATATTGCTCCAGGTTGAGAGGGAAATCGTCGCTGTTCTGACACATCTAACCTGATTCACTTTAGGTTTTGAACTTACCTGATAATCATCGTTAGGAATTACTCGGAAAAATGTGGGATAATTATTTCTGTCAGTTAAACAGGCACATGATGAAAAGTAGCTGATCTGTGTTCAGAAGGAAAAAAGGGAGTTAGTAACGTACCAATGCTGGGGCGGATTAGAAAGCTGAAGGACTTTTACCATTGGGATTCGGAATGGCTGCAGGAGTCTTGAAACCACAATGGACTGAGCAGAACCCGATTCTCCAATAATGGCGAGGAGTGGAGAAGCAACGCTGCACGTGGGAGAATCCTCCTCATTTGGCCCGTTCAGTATAGCCAGAGCAGCTCTCTGGCCAGTCAGAGGATACGCGCAGGAATCGAAGATTTTATATCCCAGAGTGTGATTGGGCAACAGCTCTGGGCTCTGGTTGATCTCATCCACCGCCAACCTCATAGTCTGAGCCCAGCGGAAAGCCCTGGGATCAAATCTGAAGTGTAGATAAACACATTATACATAATTAGAGAAAATTCCCTTTATTTTTTCATATATGATGGGCAAATGGATTATTAAATGCACAAAGAAAAAAATAGCATATTGCAAAACTTTGCAAGTCATATATCAAACATTTTTGTAAACCCTATTTACATAATCCCATAGCAGAATTGAACATTTCATCACCTCTTGACATAAATGGATTTTCCTGATAGACTCAAAGCTGCAAAACCTTACACTGATTAGTTGCAAAAATGTGTCACAATCCCTCTTCAGCTCACCCATTGCACTTGACTGGTGGTGGTTTATAGGTGCAGTTAAGGTCAGGCATTTCCTGGTTGTAATGAAGAGGAAAAATCCCTCCAAGAACAAAGTCCCCGCTGGCCACAAAGCCCGGCTCAAAGCTGTTTCTCAGCGTGCACCCGTCAGCCGCGGGAGTAGCTCGAGGCACGGAGCTGGGAACTGGTAAATGTGCTGAGAAGAGGACATGGACAGAGTAAAGCAACGACAGCAAAAAGAGTAGACACATGCTGTTTAGAAATTCCTCAAAACTAAGAGTGAAGACTTTCACGTGGTTCATATATATAGAGTGTGATCCTGTGAAAGGTGTGATGTGATTGGACGTCGGCAGCCCTGCCTAATCTCATGTGTGTCAGATTGACACAAAAATAAAAAAACAAATAGAAAATTAATAGTCTGAATGTGAGAAGATATTTCAAAATCTTTGGAAAAATATTTTAATCTTTATCTTCTTTTGAAGTAATCTTGTAATTTTTTTCATTCAAATTTTCAAGGAATTAAAGTAATGGCGTTCTTTTATCAAACTTTTATCACTACAAGCAGCGGATTCCTCATGGTTATGAAACTGATAATTAGCTTAAATTCTTATTTGAGATGTGTCTTCTTCAGATGTTTCTTTTGGTGGCCATGCTATAAAAAATTAAGCTACCAAGCAATGCTGAATGTTTCAGAACTTAAATGTTTTAAATTATGGTCTTTTTCTTCCAATCGTGGTTCATTTGGAGGTTTTTTCCTGTTAAAAGGGAGTTTTCCTTTCCACTGTCGCTACATGCTTGCTTAGTATGAGGATTGTATCAACACACTGACACTAGTCAGTGTCTTGATGCAATCTGCTGGGTTCCTTATATAGGAAACCTTTTACTGATTGGCTTAATGAACTGAACTGTATTGGAATGTTTACTTTGTGAAGTGCGTCGAGACGATTCTAGTCGTGATTTGGCGCTTTATAAATAAACTGAATTGAATTTAAATATTGCAAAGGCCAGCTTGATTAAAATCCATTCATTGATTTATCCATGTTGGAGATACCCAGACCTTCCTTATCCCAGCTACCTTTTCCAGCTCATCCAGAGAAACTCCAAGGCATTCCGAGTCCAGCTGGAAGATACAACCTGTCCAACGTGTACTGGGTCATGTCCTAATGGGACATTCTGAAAATACCTCCATGTCAAGATGTCTAGAAGGCATCCTCACAAGACGCCCAAACCATCTTAACTGGCTCCTTTCAATGTGTAAAAAAAAGATGTTGTGGCTTCTTAGGGGTGCAAGAAATAACTTCTGGGTCGCTCCTGTTCACTCCCTTTCTCTCTGGAGCTTTTTGCCTGCCAGTGTCGATTTACAAATGCAGCGTTAGCCAACACCGGCGAAGCTCTGAAGATGGTGACTGTGACGCCAAAATTGTCAGCAAACAAGGTAAAACCCCAAAACTTTGCTACTCTGTCTACAAAATAAGAACAAAAACCACTGACAGCCCCCTGCCGGCTGAGAATAAAATCTATTTTAATATAACCTTCCTTCCAACATGCTTGAGACAGTAGACTGTTTGGTTATTGTTTCACTGTAAACCTCTTACATATTTCTCGTCTAAGTAAGGTTAATACCATATACCACAATGAAAATTACTCATTAACCACATCTGATGATAAAGATTGTTTCATTTGTTGTGTGTGTAGTGATGTCACAACCACAGAGTCTGGGCGGTGCTCTCAGACTGTGTTGTAGTATATAAATCAAATGTGCAGAGAATGATCATAATCTTCTGTATAGACAGCTGCAATATTTGTTGTTTTTTTTAATTCAGCTTTACCTTCCATTGGATGCTGACATGGCATCACTGGCTTCAAAGCTAATTATGTTTCTGTCTCTACTTAAGAGACATCCTGGCTCAGCTGCAGCTCTGGATAGTTGTATGTACTTGGGTGAAGAGGAGGAAAACAGTCTTTATGAAGATGGAGATGTAGTTATAGGAGGATTATTTCCTCTACACTACAGCCCAGTGTCATTTCATCTAACATACACAGCAAAACCAACGCCCAATACATACAATTAGTGAGTTACATTGTGCAAAATAATACAGATTTTATGTTATTGAACTGTTTTTGTTAACGTGTGCAGATTTGTGCTTTTCTACAGTTTCAGCCCTCGTGCCTTGCGGTGGATGCAGACCATGACTTTTGCAATCAAAGAGATCAACCAGCGCCGTGATCTCCTGCCACACCTCAAGCTCGGGTTCCACATCCGTGACAGCTGCGACGATGTGCCTGTTTCCTTGAGATCAGCCTTCCTGCTGGTCAACGGAAAACCAGAGAGAAACTTCCAAACTGACATTATGAAGAGTGAAAGTAATTCAGGCTGCGCTGGTGTGAACAGGACCGTATCCTCAGTAATCATAGGAGATGCTGGTTCTGGGGTTTCTATAGCTCTGCTGCAAAGTCTAGGTTCTTTTCATATTCCACTGGTGAGACTTTGTGTTTTCACAAAGAGAAGAAGGCAAACATTTGCTGCTGCAATATGCACATGTAAATATTATTTCAAATAGTTTCTGAAAATATTACAAAAATTGTATTTTAACACATTTTTTAAAATGTGGTTCACAGTTCAGGTTAAATCCTGCACCAGTAACGCTTTAAATATATTGTTAGGTGACATTTGACGCTTGTCAGAGAAATTTTCCTGTCAATAAAAATGCAACAGGTTCTGTTTGTTGTAATTCCAGGTGAGTTATTTTGCATCCTGCAGCTGTTTGAGTAACCAAAAGGAATTTCCCACTTTCATGCGCACAATGCCGAGTGATGCCTTCCAGATAAAAGCGCTGGCCCAGCTGGTCAGCTTCTTTGGCTGGACCTGGGTGGGAGTCATTGGTGCAGAATCTGATTATGCCCGCTTTGCCATCCAGCTGTTCCTTCAGGAATCAGTGCACCTGGGTGTGTGTACAGCATACACACATTTCTACCCAGTGGGGCTCAACCAGCAGGATCTTGATACACTTATGAAAGTGATTCAGGTACTTATTTTGCTCAAAGTTGGAGAAATTATGGTAAAAAAAATGAAAAATCAATTTTTTTTAAACTTCACTTTGATTTTAAAGTTAAATACAGAAATGCATCAAATCTTTAGCTGCACAAATCATGACTAAGAATTTGTCTGATTAATTTGTAACTGGCTTTAATTTTACAATCCAAAAAATAATATATATGTCATCCTTTTGCATGATTGAGCATGTCATGATGCAAATAATGAAGAAAATGTCAAGAAATACTCCTTATGTCTAAATTTAGATGACATCCTCAAAGGTCATCATAAACTTCTCTGGCGAGGCAGAGATGCAGAGCATTCTGAGAGAAATCCAGCGTCGGAATCTAACCGGCTTCCAGTGGATCGCCAGTGAGGCGTGGGCAACTGCCAGGTCACTTTGGGAAAAATCTGAAAACCTCCTACTGGGAACGCTGGGTTTTGCCATACAGAGAGCTGCTGGGATTCCAGGGCTGCAGCAACATCTCATGGATCTACCTCCATCGTCCGTTCGTGAGCTAGCTTTCTTGGCAGAATTTTGGGAAGAAACATTTGACTGTCGACTTAATGGTTCCGTGAACACGCACCGTCACGGGTTGGAAAACCACCAGGACAGAGCGCCGTGTAAAGGGACAGAATTTTTAAACGATGTTTATTCTCCTTACTCTGATGTGACACAGCTGAGAGTTTCCTATAACGTCTATAAGGCTGTTTATCTGGTTGCTCATGCCCTGCAAGACATGAGCAGCTGCAAAGATGGGGAGGGGCCTTTCCTTAATGAGACATGTGCAAACCCACAAAAATTCAAACCATGGCAGGTGGGAGTAGTTGTAATATAGGTATTATTTATTTATTATGACCAGGAATTGATTAATTGTCATTATTATTTGCATGTTTTCTTCCTGCAGCTTCTCCACTACATGAAGCATGCAAATTTTTCAGTGCTAGGAAAGACGATCAACTTTGATCAAAATGGAGATCCCATTGCTTATTATGATCTCATGAACTGGCAGAGGAAACCTGATGGGTCTCTAAATTTGGTGAAAGTAGGTTTCTATGATGCTTCGTTACCTGACGGAGTCAGCTTGGTCATAAATGAGTCCATGATCCTGTGGCCCGCAGGGAAGCAGGTGTGTTCTCCACAGACGGGTCTGAGACCGTGTTCACCACTGAGACTCTTGTATGCACTGGTGATCGACACGTCAGCAAAACTATTGTTATTTGTATGCAGCATGCTTTGTTAAATTAGCAGTTAAAGAAAATTTGCATTTTTTTTTTCTGAGTTGTACATTCATTTTTGATAAGAAAAATCCTAAATTTTTTGTGAACAAAAAGCTAAAATTCCTCCCCAAATTATATTTTTTCAGCTATATTTTGAAAATACAGCATTAGAGTGATATCTCAGAGTAGCTGAAGTGGGATTTAGTGGAAATGTTAAAAAAACACATATTTACATGTTGTAGAATGCACTTTAAAACACAAACACAGTTTCATTTTTGACTGGATTGATGAGCTAACGACTAGTCAGAGTGCCAGGTTCAAACTGCATTATTACCATCCTAAACAACTTTACTTCACAGCTATTTAGGCAAACATTATTTTACAAACTGGTATACTTCTTTAAGTTTTGTTTTACAGTTTTTATATCATCCCTATTGTTATTTGAAGATAAACTTTAGCAGCTAAGCTAGTCATCGTTAGCCACTTATTGTTCAGCGAGTAGCAATTTTGTTCCTACCATCATATTTATGTTCAAATAACTGCAGTGAAACAATGACAGCAGTTTAACCCTAACCCAATTATGAAAAATCATTTGCATGAACCATTATGACATTTTTAATTTTGAGGTGTCCAGAACACACAGAGTAACTAGCCTCACTTTGACCAGTTGATTATATTTTCTTCTACAAAGGATTAATGACTTCAAATAACTCAGAGATAAATAAAAAGAGATAAATACATTATATTAAATGTACAAGAATGATGTTTGTATGCCAGAGATGCAAATACTGTACATAATGATTCAATTTTATTTTTATTTAAGTGTTTTAACGTTTCCTCTCAGTCAATCCGATCAGTTTGCAGTGACAGCTGTCCTCCAGGTTCTCGTGTTGCTAGGAGAAAGGGGGAACCTGCTTGCTGTTATGACTGTGTCCCATGTGCTGATGGAGAAGTTAGTAACAAGACCGGTATGTTCCGTCTTTGTGTACATGCTCCACTCAAACTTCATTTAGCTTTTCCTCATAATCGCATCATTTGTCAGCAAGCTGTTTGTTGAGGTAGGACTCTATGGGGTGCCATTTGTAAAGTCAAACTGTCATAATTTAACACCTGTATTTTGGGTTATTTAGCCTATCATAAGAGAAAAAAAAGGGAGTTAATTTTTCAAAGTCATATTTTCACCATGTTATTTATTTATTTATAAATGTTAATGTTCCCAACTAAATATGTAGGTCTGACCTACATATTTAGTTTGTAAAATAAATATTTAATTTACTAACTAAATATTTAATTTACAAATTAAATACTTAGCTCCAACTTGAATATATATTTTCCAAACTAAAACTTGAGATCCTGGCTAAATATTTATTTTGGAGCTAAACATTTAGTTTGCAAAATCAATATTTAGGTTTAGTCCCAAAATAAATATTTAGCTGGGATCCAAATCTTTATTTTGAAAATTTTTTATTTATTTTGGAGCTAAATATTTTGTTTGTAAACTAAATATTTAGCTCCAAATTAAATAGTTAGTAAATTAAATATTTATTTTACAAACTATTTTGGTCTGATCTAAATATTTAGTTTGTAAAATAAATATTTAGTTTGTTAAGTAAATATTTAGTTGAGTTCTTTAACATTTATAAATGCATGAATAACATGGTCAAACTATGACTTTAAAAATGAATGAATGAAATGTTTCTCTTATAATAGGCTAAATAACCCAAACTTTTGCTGTTAAGTTATGACTGTTTGACTTTACAAATGGCACCCTATAGAACCCAAATGCAGAAATCTAGGAAGCAACCAGGTAAAGTATTAAACAAATATTTTACTTTGGTGAGGCGATGCGCACAAGCAGGAAAGAAAAACATTGCACAACACACATGAGGAACCGACAGTAAACTAAGATGAAACTAGAACAAAAAGGCTGAATGAAATGAACGATTCTAAGAATGAGTGAATACAGGGAACTAATAATAATAATCTAAACAAAACAAAACAACAAGGTAATATAAAAAGTCAGGAAGAAAAGGCAGGGCTAAATAAAGAAATAACTGAGAATACAAGAACTACACAAAATGAGAAGGGAAAGAAGAACTAAAGAGAAAAATAACTGAAAATAAAACTACGAGGCAGATTTATTTAAAATGTATTTCATTTATCCTTTGCTGGTTCAATTATGAGTTATGAAACTGAATGGTATATTCTTCTGGTTCGGAGGTACAAACACACCTGTTTTGTTTATTTACAAAGTTCTTACCCTGATGATGTTTGTTCAGACACTCTTTTTTCTAATAGATATTATTAGTTGTTTCATGCTTTAAAGAAATGCATGTCTTCTGAATGGTGGCATAGGTCAGGACTTTCTCAACACCGAGCCTGGAGGGCCGGTATCCAGCATGTTTTAGTGGTTTCTCTGCTCCAGCACACTTGATTCAGTGGTTGAATCACCTGTGCAGCAGCTCATCAGGCTCTGCAGAAGCCTGTTAATCACCTGCTGATTGAAATCAGGTGTGTTGAAACAGGGTTCAAACTAAAACATGCTGGATACCAGCCCTCCAGGCCCTGAACTGAATACTTTTGCTCTATTGCATTATAATAATGCAACATAATAGCATCTGCTTCATTTTTCACTAAACTAAAACCTCTGTTCTCCCTACATCCACAGATTCAGTAGAGTGTCTACGTTGCTCCAAGGACAGGTGGCCTAATAAAGCCAGAGATCTCTGCCTCCCAAAGACCATAGAGTATCTCTCTTACCGCGAGTTCATGGGTGTCCTGCTGTGTGCTGTATCTGTCCTTGGAGCTTGCATTTCCCTTGCAATCATCGCCATATTCTACAAACATAAAGATACACCTCTAGTTCGGGCAAACAACATGGAACTGAGCTTCCTCCTCTTGGTGTTTCTCACCATCTGTTTCCTGGTTGGTCTCCTGTTCCTCGGTGAGCCTTCAGACTGGCTCTGTCGGGTCAGGTACCCGGCATTTGGGATCAGTTTTGCCCTCTGCATTTCATGCCTCCTGGCCAAGACATCAGTGGTCTTAATGGCTTTCAGGTCCAGATTACCGGGTAGCAATGTCAGTAAATGGTTTGGATCCAAACAACAGAGAGCCAGTGTGCTTGTGGGAACGTCTGTCCAGGTAGAAATAAAAATTCTAGTTAATTGTTTATTTAGTTATATTAAAAGTAACATCTTATCATTTTTTTCTTTTTACCTGAAGGTTCTCGTCTGTCTCATCTGGCTGATCACTAGTCCGCCTCGTGCCAATTATAACACAGATTACCACAGCGCTACCATCATCATCGAGTGTGTGACGGGTTCAGATGTTGGCTTCTGGCTCGTTCTCGGCTACATTGGCCTCCTGGCCTGCTTCTGCCTAATTATGGCTTTTCTGGCTCGGAAGCTGCCTGATAATTTTAACGAGGCTAAGTTGATCACTTTCAGCATTCTGATATTCTTTGCCGTGTGGATTACTTTTATTCCCGTTTATGTTAGCACAGCTGGAAAATACACTGTAGCGGTCCACGTTTTCGCCATTCTGGCCTCAGCGCTCGGCCTTCTCTTCTGTATGTTTGTCCCCAAGTGTTACATCATTTTAATGAAACCAGAAAAGAACAGCAGGAAAAATATCCTGCAGAGATAAACTTTAATTAAACTTGAAACGCTTCCTGTAATATATTAATCTGTTTATTTAATTTATTTTAAACTTAAAGTATTTCTTTTATCCGATGGCACCATCTAGTGGCTGACAAGCGTATCACACCAATAGTTGGGTCGACTCGGTTATTTAAGATGGCGACTGCACGTTTCTTGTTTATGAATGTGCTTCTGTAGCCGACAAACAGAGCTAAAACACGTTGTTTTACAAGTATTATTCTCATGTCATGTTGCATTTTCATATATTTATATTTTAAAGACTTACTTGTCCGTGAAAAGTTCATCAACTCTGCATCAGCCGAGGTACTTCCTTAAATTTGAAGCACGTAAGCGGTAGTCTAACGCTATTGGTTAGTTCTGGTCTCCGCTCAGTTTCCTATTGCATGGATTTTAAGGGGCAGGGGGCGGGCTTAGCAAAAAAAAAGACATATTGCTTACGTTATATCACACTACATGATAAGACAATCACTTTTACGGATTTCTGAAAAATCAGACATAATTCCTGAAAGGGGAAAACTCCGGAATGCTGCTTTAAAAGGAATGGGCACAAAGTTTTTTACACCAATGTATTAGGAAATTGAAAATATGTAAACTAATTTCAGCAAAAACTAATTTAAAAACAAAAATCTAAATATTTTGGAAATCTTTACGAATCAAAATCAGTAGATAAATGGATTGATAATAAATGTGGATGTCAAGATTGGGTTTCAGAGGACAATCCATCCATTAAAACACTTTTAAAAAAAAATAATAATCAAAATAATAGATAAGTTACAAAAGTTTTTAATTTTATAACATATCATACTTATCTGGAGGTTTACTTATTATTTTCTTATTGCAGTGTCCCCGATTCTCTCCTGCTTTTAATTATCCCTGCAACTCTGAACTAAAACAAGCAGGTATAGACATGGATGTTTCATATACTTCTACAATTTCACCTCTACGACTGCTCATTTATTCACTCACTATATTCTATATTCAGAAAATGCAATGTGGATGTCAAATAATTCTACACTCATTTCCCAAAGTGGGTCTTCATTTAGAGCACATTCATCAAAAATGGCCATCTCTGATCATTTTATTTCCCCTTTGATTGCTTTAACTGATTATTACATCATGGTGCATCCATAACACTAAGACTAATAAGAATTTATTCAAACACACACTTACATTGCCTATTTTCTTTATTCCATTTCACATTTATTTGATTTGATTCCATCAGTAAATGACGTGATTAATGAATAAAGAATAGGAAAACACCAGTGTTAAACAAATTATTGAAACCTGCTTATCAAAAAAGCAACAAATGACTGAGAAAATGTTAGTAAGTAATTCGTCTTTATTCAAAATGATGCTTTTTGTTATGTGTGAAAATGGCATTTATTGCTTCTTAATTGGATTAGTGTAAAAGTCTTCATAATTAAAATTTTTTAAAACTCAGACCATCTGTCTTGTTAGCATTTATTCTCATTATTTGTTTCTTGGTGTTTTTTTCTGGCCTCATGAATATTACGTAACATTTAGGTGCAAATATGCAGATCAATAAGCCAAACGCTGAGGACAAAATAGCAAATATCTCCACAGCTACAGTAAATTTTCCAGGAGAGCTGACATATGCTGGGATGAAGGTGATCCACACGGCACAGAAGATCAGCATGCTGAAGGTTATCAGCTTGGCTTCATTAAAGTTATCGGGCAACTTTCTTGCAAGAAATGCAAGAACCAAACAAATTACTGCAAGGATCCCAATGTATCCCAGCACTGCATAAAAGGCAACCTCAGACCCAGGGTTACACTGTAATACGATATTTTTGTTGTATTTAAAAACTTTATCAGGGAAAGGAGGGTTAAGCTTCAACGACAACACACATATGACTATTTGAATCAGAGTGCAGGAGCAGACGATCGTCCTTTGCTGTGCAGGGCCGAACTTTATAGCAATGTTGTTGCTGGGCTTTGTGATTTTGAACGCAGTTACAACAACAATCGTTTTCCCCAAAATGCAAGAAATGCAAAGTGCAAACGTCAAACCGAATGTCGTGTGGCGCAGCATGCACGTCCAGACTGTAGGTCTGCCAATGAACGTGAGAGGGCAAAGAAAGCACAGGAACAGAGAAAACAGCAAGAAGCAGCTCAGCTCAGAGTTGCTGGCCTTGATTACAGGAGTTTCTCTGTAGTGGATGAAAACCATCATGGTAACCAGTGACAGGAAGGCCCCAAGGACGGATACGACGGTGAGAGCTATTCCCATTGGCTCATGATAAGTGAGAAACTCAATTTTCTTTGGAATGCACTCATCTTTTGTGGGATTGGGCCAGAATTCCTGCAGACAGGGTGTGCACTCTGCTGCACCTGGTGAGATAAATTCAAACAATAAAAATAAAGACAATGAAGTAAAATGCACAGGAACTAAAATTTTATCGGCCTACCTGTAGAGTTGGCTATCGTCCCGTCTGCACATGGAACACAATCAAAGCAGCACGTGGGTTTTCCTTTGATCTGAGCTTTCCTGGTTCCTTTAGGACAAACATCAGAGCAAACTGATGTGGGAACCTGAAGAATAGATTCATTAATAAATAAATAATAAATTAATGCTTTACATTATGTATTCTAACAAAACTGGTTGTTTTGTATTTGTTAAGTTTTTTGAAAAAAGCTGTAAAAGTTACATTTTTCCCCGTCCTCCACACAATCCTTTCTTCCTGAATGCTGAGCCTATATTGATCGTTTCCAGAAGAGGCAAAATGACCAAGTGTCACATGTCGCACCTGCCCGTGTTCCAGCTGCCAGTTGATTATATCATAAGAAGCAGGAGGATCACCATTTTCATCAAAAAACACAGAATCCCCAAACTTATTCTTGAAGTTAACGCTTTGCAGGTGATTAGTGACCTGCAGAAAAGGAAACACTACAATTCAGATATTGGGATGCATGATCTTCACATCTATCTCTAGACAGCTGCAGCATTGCAGACTTCACTGTTTCTCACCTCTTTAGGTTGAAGGTCAGATATATTCACACAGGGCCTGACTGCTTCTTCTTCTACAGCTTTGCAGAAAACAAGCTGATGAAGAGCGTGTGCAATGGCGTAAACAGCTTTATACACGTTATAAGCCACTCTGAGCTCTGAGACGTTGAAGAACACATCCTGGGAGTTCAGTAACGTCTCATTGCCTGTGCAGGTTCCATTTGGTTTCTCAGCACTTGCACCAGGTGAAACAGGTCTGCAGCCAACCATTATTTCCCAGAATTCCTTCACAAAAGGTGCATTTGGATCTTTATAAGGACTAATAGCTGTGAGAAAGGGATTCAGATCTGGAATAGCCATCTTCTGCACCACAAATCCCAGCGCTCCACCAAAAGCTTGGTACATTTCCGGTGTAGAAGGCTGTGGAGCGGTTATCCAGGCTTCACTAGCAAGCCACTGTATTCCTGTAATGTTGTGTTTCACCACCTCCTTCATCAGAGGAGAGAAGTCACCCTCAGCACTGAATGCCAAAATGACTTTTACAGATGATCGTTCAATCATCTCAACAACCTTTAGGATTTTATCTGCTGGGTGTGTACGAAGAACGGTTCCAGCAAAAGCAATGCAAACCCCAAACTTTTTAACCTCCTGCGTAAAGGCCAGCATGCCGTTTCGTCCGTAATCGTTGTCTGAGTGTATGGTTCCAATCCACTCCCAGCCGAAATGTTTAACGAGAGCCGCCAAAGCTTTTGCCTGGAAATAATCACTGGGAATGGTCCGGAAAAAGGTAGGAAACCTAGCTCTGTTACTGAGACAGGCACATGTGGAAAAGTAGCTCACCTGGGAAAGAAACCATAAAATAAGACTCAATGGAAGGCAACATCTCCTACATTTACATTATTAAAGATTCTACATCAAAAAAAAGAACTGTTTACTATTGGCATTTGGAATGGTCCAAGAGTTCCTGCAACAGCCAGGGACTGAGATGATCCTGCCTCTGCTATGACAGCAGACACAGCTGCAGGACAGCCTGATGTTACTTCTGTCTCCCTCGGTGTGTTGGCCAGAGTTAACGCAGCCCGTAACGTATTAGTAGGAGATGAACAAGAGTTAAGGATTCTGTAGCCTAGAGATATGTTTGGAAGAAGACTATCGTCTTTGTTGATTTCTTCTACTGCAAACATCATCATCTGGGTCCATCGAAAAGCTCTGAGGTCAAACCTGAGGAAGTTCGGGGACATTAGCTGAGGCGATGCTGAAAAGTACATATCCACCCAATCTTAAAAACAAAGTTACACCTCTGCAAAAGCCAGAGAGAAAAGAACTTACAAGGCACACACAATTTCAGGAGGTTCTCTCTCAAAGGTAGAAATGCTGCCGATCTCTTTGTTGTAAACCGGAAAGATTCCCCCAATCATAACGTCACCCTCTTTAACCAAACCTGGCATAACGAATTTACCGAGCAGCTTACAGCCAGTGACGGTGTTCATGCAGAGAACACACAGAAAGAGAAGACACATGTTTTGCATGTTTGTGCTGCAAATGAATGCAAATGAAATGAGTGCACGGCTCTTATGATGTGTTCCATCGGTTGTTTATTAATTCCCACAGGCAACAGTCATTTTAGATTGGTTACATTAACACAAACTTCTAATAAGATGTATATTAAGTGTACTTTCATTGTAATTAAAGGCATACTATGCAACCTTTTCATATTTTTAAATCATGTTCTTGAGCCAGTTTGTGCTAAAATGATCCTTTACAAGGTTAATGAAATGTCACTCAGACCCCCACCGCCCTCTTTGGCCAGAATACCGCACTTGCAACTTCAGAGTGCCGGTCTGGTTTCTGTTGGACTTAGAAAAAATTGATCTGACATACCTGGCGCTGCTTTCTGCTTCCAGCATGTTTCCTGCATGTTTTAGATCGTGAACACAGCTGATTTGTTTGATTTAGTGATGAACCGCTCCTGTAGACACTAATGAAGGCTGAGGAGACATTTCAGCAGTTAGATTAAGGTGTTAAAAAGACGAACGCACAGCGAGGAGATACGTTTCACTTTTGCTTTCACTAACGGACACTAGGGGGTGCTAAAACCAAGCCAAACTGCTTAGTTTCCCTTTAAAGAGATGCATTAAATGTAATAATAAAAATGCATAGCATTATTTCAGATACGATAGGTAGGTAGGTACATTTGTACAGCCCCTCTGTGCTCGTATGCATGCCTGACAACTGTGGGACACATTCTTTAACACTAGGAATCCCAGACGTCTAACACAATTAAAAACCCCACTAGCTGTCAGTTTAATGACTGGCATTCTGGCCATTGGGATGCAAGGCAGGTGATGACATCATAATGGCTCTAGTTCGCTATGAGTTAACTCATTATGAATACGTAAACTTAATAATAAGCTAAAAACATTTTAATTGAAGGCCGAACCTTGACTATTGTTTGCTGCATGACTGAAATGGCTTCTTTTTGCCAGGGGATGGGTGATTCTCTGCCATGTTGGTGTCAGAATCTCAGCCGCTTTCTGCTCACCAGTTTTCATCAACTTTCCCTTTTCTACCTTTCACCAACAAGTTTCTTCTGAAAGCCATTTTTGCAGCAATTTTACACGGATTATGACCAGAGAGTGAACATACAAGCTAGAATATTGGTTGCTGGGAAACGGTGATGCTGTCTGTTATCTGTGGGAAAAAATTAAATAATAGAGCCATCAGAATAACAATTTTTATTTTACTTTATTGATACAATAACATGGAATTAAAGGACATACAAATATAGGAACAGTCAGGAATCAAGGACAATGTAAGATCTGTGTAACTAAAGCTATTACGCTTCAAAATATGAAACCAGTCAAAAGGACTGCCTTGGGTGTTTTAGTGTGTAGAGCTAATGGTGTTCCGGGGTATCTTAAGAATGATCAGGCTCTAGCAAATCCAACATGCCACTAAACTCTTAGTTTAGTCTACGTCATCTCTAGCTTTGACTACTGCAACACCCATCTAACTGGTCTAGTAATGATTTATTCTGGTGCCCAGATCACGGTTTCTCCCTTTTTTTCACTTCTACAATTTTCTACATATGTTGCTTGGCTATGATTATGTGGCTGTTTTAAAAACAAAGCAGCTATCTACAGTTTTACTATGATGCTCAGAGGTCTGTAACAAACTTCACAAGTTGATTAAAGTCTTTAGAAAATAAACACAGTGAGGAAATCAGGACTTGCAGTTTAAAGGTGCAATTTGTAAGAATGACACCCTGTGGTCAAATTAGGTAACTGCTGCGCATTTTCCTAAGCTATAAAATCACTTTCATGGCTGTTGCCAGTTATGGATCAGCGCCAGAAGATTCTACTTGACAAAATACTAGACATGCACAGATAAGTAGATAAATTGATATATCCCAGCCAGCATAGGTGGGCCCATATGGATATATATGGGCAAACCGGGTGCCAACTGGGCTTGTCTATGGTTTCTATGGTGGCCCCACGGTTTTCCCACATGGTTTTTAACGGGCCCTACATGACTTTTCAGTGGGACCCTAAAATAATCATACATACATGGGCCCACTAAAATCTATCTGGGCAAAACCCTGTGGGGCCACTATGGAAACTGCGAACAAACCCTTTTGACACCAATACAGTTTGCCCATATATACCCATATGGGGCCCACCTATGCATGCTGCCTGGGATATCTGGTGTTGGCACTCTGGTGTTTTACAGTAGGGAGCACTTACTGCACTTACTATGGTAATATGTCTCCGGAAAACGTGGCGTTAGAGGAAGTGTTGTTTTTTGTTTTGTTAGCTTGCCGTTATCATTCTGAACGACTCATTAAAGGAAGTAAAACACCACTATTGACTCATTATTCACTTCACACATACATTTCACTCTAATATCAAGTTGTTGGTAATTGAAAAAGGAGCTTGAGATATTTTTAGAACCGACTACTTTTCTTCTAATTCACCATTAGCATTGTTAGCTCAACGTTAGCGTCTAACATGCTTATTAGAGTAAAACAAAAGGATGCTGTGGCTTCTTATGGGTACACGATTTAACTTGTGGGTTGCTCCAGTTTATTGGCTTCAGAACTTTAAACAAATCTGGAGCTTTATGCTGGTGTCATATTACAAATGCCGGGTTGCAGCATTAGCTAGCAGCTGATTCGGCTACCTCACAAACTCACAGAGTAAACAGTAACTATGTCATGCTTTAGTTTTTTTCAAAAGGAGAAAAACTGTCTGGCTGAGAATGAAACCTGTTTCAGTATAACTTTCCTTTAATATGATTGAGACATTAGATGGTTTTGTGACTATTTCACTGTAAAATTTTTACATATTGTACCTTTAATAATTATATTGACAAACCACAAAATGCAATTAAAACATGAAATAATTTGACAAATGAGAATCATTGTGTTGATACACAAATTGTACTTGGTGGCATTTTTCCCACTAAATGTTTTTTTGAGTTTTGGTCAGGCTTCAGTATAATAATGTAGCATTTTGGAGCAAAAATGCAAAGCAACAGGCCAAAACTGGAGGCCAGAATAGCAAATATCTCTACAGCCACTGTAAATTTGCCAGGAGAGCTGACGTAGGCTGGGATGAAGGTGATCCAGACTGCACAGAAAATCAGCATGCTGAAGGTTATCAGCTTGGCTTCATTAAAGCGGTCTGGCAGCTTTCTAGCCAAAAAGGCAAGAATAAAACACAAAACAGCAAGAAGTCCAATGTAACCCAGAACAGCCCAGAATCCAACAGAAGAACCATGATTACACTCTAAAATGATTTTATCTTTATAGTAATGCAAATTCAAATTTGGGAATGGGGGGTTTATGGATAGCCAGAGAGTACAGATCACAACTTGTATGAGGGTTAAAATAAGAATGCACAGCCTCTGCTGTGCCAGTCCTAACCATTTCATCACATGACTGCCTGGAAGCCTTGCCCTGAAGGCCATTAAGACCATCATTGTTTTCCCCAGAACACATGAGATGCAGAGGACAAAGGTGATGCTGAACGCCGTGTGGCGCAGCATGCAGGACCACTGAGTGGGTCGACCGATGAAGGTCAGGGAGCACAGGAAGCACAGTTTTAACGAAAACAAAAGCAGGAAGCTCAACTCCGAGTTATTTGCTCGTACAATGGGGGTTTCCTTATGAGTATAAAACATTATTGATATCAAAAGGGACAAAAACACACCGAAGGTGCTGAATCCAGTAAGGAGTGCCCCCATGAGCTCGTGGTGGGAAAGGTATTCGGTGCGTTTTGGAAGACATTTGTTTTTGTTTTCATTTGGCCAAAATTCCCGTGGACAGGTCATGCAGTTAATGGAATCTGTAACAATCACAAATGATATGTATTTTTTACTTATGTTTTACTGCATTTATCTTAAAGAGAATATCTCTGGAAAATGCTCACTTACCTGTCTTATTACTAATTGTTCCTTCGGGGCACTCAATGCAATCAAAGCAGCATACGGGTTTATTTCTGCTGAGAGCTTTTCTTGTCCCTGGTGGACACGGATCTCTGCAAACAGACTTTGGCACCTGAGCAGATAAAATAAAAATTAAACTTGTAGAAATGCAATTCTTGAAATTGCCGTTAAAGACTCAGAATCATACTTTATACCTGATCACGGTTGCCACCCCAAACTATCTTGGCGTCTTCTCTTAGTTTTAATTCCCCCTCTTTTTGTAGAGAATTATCAAATTCACCAATCTGGATTATATCAACAGAGCTGTCGTCTTTCATTTGCCAGTTGACGAGGTCGTAAAGGGCGACCGAGTCACCATTTTCATCAAAGAAAACTTTGAAACCATTCTTTGTCACGAAGTTCACCTGTTTCAAGTTTTCGAACACCTTTAAAAACACAAAACACCTTTTTTTTAGTCTAAATTAATTTGCATTACACATCATAAATTGATATTTATACTTATTGTCTTTTTGTAAAAATGTCACAACTTACCAACTTAGGTTGAACGTCATTCTTAGTCATGCATGGCTTTCCTGTGGAAGGATTTAAGTCATTTTGACACTGCAGCAGTGCATGCAGAGATTGCGCAACAGCATACACAGCTTGGTATACGTTATTCTCCTCTCTGAAATACGTCACATCGGTGTAATCGGTAAAAATGCTGTGTAGATCTTCTTCACCAGTACACATATTAGAGGTTTTTGATGAGGAAAAGTTGCAATTAAAGTATTTCTCCCAAAACTGTCTAATTATAGCACTTTGGGGTTCATCTGATGGTTTTAGGTTAAGTAAGAATTCACGAAGTCCTGGTATAGGAGCATCAGGAATAGCGAAGCCCATCACTCCCTGTAAGATGTGCTTTCTTCCAGCAGAAATGAGATCAACTTGTGTTATCCAAGACTGACTGCCAACCCACTGCTTTCCAGTTATATTATAGTTCTCCATTTTTGATAGAAATGATCTGACGGAGGTCAAGGACATGAACAGCAGCACCACATTCGACGTGGAATTCGACAGCGCTTCTATTATAGCTTCGAAACTTCTCTGAGATGTCCGAGAGAACATCAGCCAGTACTCCACACATATTCCCACCTTCTTTGCTTCCTTCACAAAGGATGCAGTGCTTTCTTCTGTATATGTTCCAAACGAATATATGACCCCCACCCAGTGCCAGTTAAAGTGTTTCATGAGCTTCACGAGAGCAATGCTTTGAAAGCTGTCACTTGGCACAGTTCTGAAGAATGTTGGGTATCGTTTTTTGTCGCTTAAACAGGCGCATGAAGACAAGTGACTCAGCTTTGAGAAAAAAAAATAAACACATTAAGACAGAAAATGGAGAATACATTTTTAAAGAAAAAAAGTATAATCTCACCTGTGGTACAGATAGAGCTCCTAGTATGATGTTAATACCGTCACTCACACTGGAGGACGAGTGACCTAAAATGGCCAGACTCCGACTGCTGCAGCGCTCTGAGTCATTTCCAGTTACAGCCTCGACCGCTGCTCGAATCAGGTTGTCAGTCCCACATCCGTTGAACACCTTATAACCCAGTTTTACTCCAGGGAGGAGCGTGGGATCCCTGTTGATCTCCTCTACTGTAAAAATCATCGCTCTGGCAAACTTCAGCTCTCTATCACTCAAGCTGCAAACAGTGTTAAGCATAACCACATCATTACAGATAAAGCACAAGATTATATGCAAACATTACACGTTGCAGTTGATTCACTTACGTTTGACAGTATGAATAAGGGACTGCCCGGTAGTCATTATCTATCAGTATCTGCGTACTTGTCAAAGAGAAAACTCCAGCGATGTTAAGATCACCTTCTTTAGAAAATTCTAAAAATCCTGTCTTCCCGATCAGTTTACACGTTTGGTTTTCTGACCTTATCCTAACAAGCAGGGTTATCAGGATTATGGTTAGCCAGCCCATCATAAGCCACCCTGCCCTTTACTGATGCAACAGTGTCCTATGATGTGCACTTTATAGATTTCAACTACAGTAAGAAACCATCCCCAGGCAAACCTCAAGTCTCAAAGCTTGCTGTGGTTTTTGTGCGTCATTGGATCAGATTCTGTTTACAAACAAGAAAATGAAAAAACAAAATTATGTTTTGGAGACTGTAGTAAATATGTTGTATAGAAACTATTTTTGTTGCTCTTACCAAGCTGGTTTTGTTGATTTCTAATTAAAATTCACTGTTTACAGATAAATGCATAAGAAAAATTCCTTTTTAAACAGAGAAATATTATATTAGCTATATTATGTGAATACTGGTAACAAACCTGTTCTGGCTCCAGCTTCTGTCTGCCTGTCTGTCTGCTTGCCTGTCTGCCTGTCTGATTGTCTGTCTGCCTTAAAGTAAAACAAAATACGTTTTCTGCTTCGCCCTCCTACTGGTTATAAGCGGAATTACAACCATCATAAACAACCCTGCCACAGCCAGCGGTAGCAAGTGCTAACAACTAGCTAAAGCTAACACGGGCCAACAACTAGCTAAAGCTAACATGGGTGTCACTACCCGATCCGTACCACGCATGCGCAAATGTTACGTCACTTCCTCTCTTTGCCAACATTGCGACAGTGACAAGAGCTCTGCCTTCTTTTCGACTGAGGGACGTTTAAACAATGGAAACCTCCGTATACAAACAAATTCATGCTAAATCTGGATTTAACAAATGGTTAACCTATGAATACCTTTAGAAAATATTTTCAAACATTAATTTTGCAACATTGTGAAAATGAACACTATGTCAGCAAGGGGCAGTATCCTCATACACTGCGGCGTAAACTGCCATTAAACAAAACAGAAGAAGAGAACATCTGCACATGCGCAGTACGGATCTGTACGGTCCAACGTTTTCTTTTTTTCCGTTTTTATCTACATTATATTGAAATGTTTCAATATTGCAAACATTTTAAGAGATACTTATTATTTTTAACATCTCTGACCCGTAACTATTGTAAAATGCGTCGACCGGAAGTAGACGCCTTTCACGCATGCGTGGTACGGATCGGGTTTCCGGTACAGATCGGGTAGTGACAATGGGCCAACAACTAGCTAAAGCTAACATGGGCCAACAACTAGCTAAAGCTAACACGGGCCAACAACTAGCTAAAGCTGACATGGGCCAACAACTAGCTAAAGCTGACATGGGCCAACAACTAGCTAAAGCTAACATGGGCCAACTGACACTATGATAAGCCACAAACTAAAAAGATTCACACTGTTGGACAAAAAAATCATACAACTTACTAGGGGTGGAGCCGAACCCGAATACGATATCCGGAAAGGCACAAATAATGTGTTTTATGTTTATGTCTAACAAATACTTAAAAAAATATTTGTATTGGGGAAGAAGAGAAATTTTATATCAAAAAGTTGCGGTTCCTCATGAGACCACAGCGGATGAGTGAGTGATCCCCCCCGCCTCACGGACAGCACAGTTTCACTCAAATAAAAATACAAATACTTTCCCCCCATCAACAAATACAAATACCAGTTGCTTTGCACACCCCTACTACTTACCATTCCAGTAGTAGCAGACCCAGATAACCATCAGTCGGTGATTTTGTAGCCTCCTTCAGCTGTTTCACATAGATATTCATTCTGGTTTTAGCTCTTTGCTTTGCCTCCAAAGACATTACTCTCCTACTTTTACTTTCAAGCTCTGACATGATGCCAACAAAAAATGCAAAATTCTTCTTCATCTTGTGCTTTATATTGACGTCGGCAAACTGAAAAAGCAAATTTCTAGCCTTTATATTAGCTACCGGTACAGTAATCACCTGTTGCCGTAGAGCAGGTAGATACCTCCCACTCGTGTTACTACCCGAACCACAAAGCTGTTAAGTGCAGTGTCTGGTCATCAGAGGTCAACAGGGTGCTGTCCAATGTGAAGTTGCTCAAGTTTGTGGCTCAAGAACCACTTGAACCAGTTTGAAAGCAATAGCTTAGTGGTAACAATATTTTTAGTGTTGCTTTAATGTACTATGTACATGTATGGGACAGCAGTAGCTCAGGAGGTAGAGTGGGTTGTCCAGTAATTGGAAGGTTGCAGGTTCGATCCTGGCTCCCACCAGAGAATGCTGCTGTTGTGTCCTTGGGCAAGACACTTAACCCACCTTGCCTGCTGGTGGTGGTCGGAGGGACCGGTGGCACCAGTGCTTGGCAGGCCTTGCCTTCATCAGTGCGCCCCAGGGGAGCTGTAGCTACATCGTAGCTTGTCATCACCAGTGTGTGAATGTGTGTGTGGATGGGTGGATGACTGATTGTGTTGTGAAGCACCTTGGGGGGTTGTAGAACCCTAAGAAGTCACTATACAAATACAGGCCATTTACCATGTATGTACATCTAGGTACAGTCTGACTTGTACACTGGTTGTCAAAGCTTTCAAGTAACAAAGTACAAATACTTTGTTGTCTTTCTTAAGTAGAAATTGTGAGTGTCTATACTTTACTGGAGTTATTATTTATTAGCCGAATTTTTATTTCTATTCCTTATATTTTCTCACAGTTATCTGCCCTGAGCCTATACAAAACAATTCGCCTCAGGGCCGCTCGCCTACTCCAAAAAAGCTTCCTGGTTAAGTTTTGTTGGCCTCTGCTGTCTGTATATTACACATTTTCTGTAAATAATCATTCTACTTGCGAGTCACTACAATATTTATTCAAATTTCTTATATATACATGGTTGTTGCTTAAAAATCTAGACCAACTGTTGCAGCAACAATAGATTTTGTTCTGCAGCCTCAGGAGGCCTACCATTGGCCTGAGCATTTTGTGTCTTGTCAATCATTTCGCTCTACTGTAGTTGGGTGGGTTTAGCGCTGGAGATGTGACGGAGGAACTACAAAGATGCTTTGGCTCAGGAACGGCGCTCGCTTTAATCAGTTTTGGCATCAACTTTGAACAATTTTTAGATTAAACCTTTATTTGATACATGAGCAGATAGAGGTATTCAAGGCCTTTATTCCAAAAACATAATGTGTTTGCTTCTTTGATGGAGTTTGGTGGACTGCACTGTTCACTGACATCCACAGTGATGACTACGCAGCACCGGCGCTCTACCCACGATCATCAGGCCTGTGCATAAGGCACCAAGTGGCCAGTGGGGCCTCAACCAATCAGGCTTATGAAAAAAACTTCCGTGAGGCACTCCACGCGCTGAGCACTGTCATCCCAGCTTGGAGGAGAGATAGAAATTAAATGAGTCATTTGACAAAACCGACACCCACAAAAACACCTTCAGTCACAGAGCATCCCCCCCTGGCCCTGACGATCATCCTAACGGGATTGGCCACAAAACGAAATTCCACTTAGTGCACCCATGTGACCAGTGCCAGGCCTGTGAATATGTCATCTTGTTTTGGTCCTAGCGCTGTCCAAACTGCATGTGGAGACAGTTTGAAAGACAACTGTAAATTTTGACCCATGACTGGGTGGCATCAATGGCTTTAGGATGGCCTGCAGGGCATAGTTTGGACACCCCTGATTTAGACTGATGGTTCAGCAACCTTGTAAAACTCATTTTAATCTGACAGCTTTTTTCTCTGATTTAATATACAGATTTTGCTTCTGATGATTAGAATCGTCCAGTAGGGGTGGAACTGGTTGGAGTTAGGGTGAGGTGTTTGTACTGGGATAAAAACTTTAGCAACCTGGCGTGGAATGCAGTAGTCACAGCCAATGACACTCTTTCTTTTTTCATATCTAGTGTAGTGATCAGAGGCAGTGAGCTAGACAGAAAAGGTGGTAGTATGGAAAGCCAAAAGGGCCATAATTTGCGTGCTTTCAAACACTCCTGGCTGAGTTTTAAACCGATAAATGCAGCACCAGACGTTTTAAAAACATCGCCACTATTTTTAAAAAAAGCATTTTGTCTTGTTTATTTTATTCTGTTGACCAAACTATGAAACCAAAACTGAGACTTGTACCACACCGAGGCTTTTGCATACTGTTACACCCCTATCGACCTGGCATAATTCAGACAATGAGAACTTTATCTGCAGAAGGCTGTCCTCTGCTAATGTTACTTATAAAAAAGTATAAAACATGAAGAGAAGAGCCCAAATGAAATGATTGTTTATTTTACTTATATTTATTACATTTACATGTAAATGTACTCATGTCCAGATTCAGACGGATGCCTAAAGTGTTCCATCATAATAACCTGTTAATCTTAAATACCAGTACATACTTTGTTGGTGTCCTTGAATTTTGCCGGCATGTCATCAGCTGTAGATGAAAAATGACACTCAAGACGTTCAGCTTTGTCAGGATGAATTGAAACAAAGATGGAATGAAGATAAACACACAATACAGAGAAACCACAAGCTCCATGTGCTCTAAAACACACCAGGACCCACCACACTCCTCCACATGTACGTTCCTAGGCCACGGTTTCAAGCTGCTGCTTGTAAAAGTCACACAGAGAAACAACATAGTAACAGGCAGAACTCTGAATCGATGTTGAAAGGAAACATAGATTTTCACGACAGTATTTAGAAATTTACAGACAATTAAAACATGCATCGTTTTTCCCAGAGGATAGAAAAAATAAACAATCCTTTCAAGACACTCAGATGGACAGCGACCTGAGGTGGATGGTGAAAAACCGTGCATAGTCAGGGTGAAAAGCATCACCAGTGTAGAGTTATGAACAGGAACCACTGTGTTGGATATTTTTACTCTTCTTTTGTAGATCGCGAGCATCAGAGCTACTGCCAGGAAAAACCTCCCAACACGTTTGGTGGAGACTGATGGCTCCACATTCTTTATTTTCTCTTTCCAAACTGGAAATTTGATGGTTTCTGTGAAAGACAGACAGAAAATGATCATCTAACTGATCGAAGACGTAAAAGAGGACCCATCCTGTAATGAATGATTTTACCTGTGTGTGTAAGATAGACTTTTGAACTGTATGTTGGATTTGACCTTATCTATGGAGGAAATATAAAAGCATCATCAACATCATCACAGACATTCAAATGCATTAAAAATATATGTGCTTCTTTTGGTTTTATGCATTGTTGTAAGATTTTCTCTGCAGGTTTTTTTAATCATGCTAAAGAAATAAAGGCCTCATACACAAACCTGAATGATGCAGACTCTGAGGAAGGTTTTGGCTGATAGTTCAAAGGTCACAGATTCAATTTCATTGCCAGACAACATGAAGATATAACATCCATGTCTAAACTCTTTGCACACTGAATTCTGCAGGATTTTCATCTCAGGATTGCACACCATAAAAATCCGTATATGGTGTACTGTTTTCCAGCGATGCACAAAAATAATTTTAGTTCTGTGAGTCAACCAAACAGTCAACACTGTGGTATTAGATTTCATCTGAGGAAGAAAGATACAAAAAAGAGAAATGCATTCTTGTTTATAATGAAAATGTATTTAAATTTCGTATAAAATGTCACCCTAGAACTTAGACACTTACCTGTCTATTACGTGAAAGATAAGTTGCTTTAGAGAGGAAGCACACCCTAAACTGCAGAACTTCACATTTGCATGTTTGTGTGTTTTCAGCAGAGTGCATCAGGTTCACACATGGATGAAAGTGCATGCAGTCCAGCAGCACTGTGGAAACGAGAAAATCATCTAGTGTGAATCTCTCGCGAGTCTTTTCATGGTCAGCGTCCATTTCAGATCTAAAATTACAAACATCACTTTATGATTTTTCATCTGTCATTAACTCTTATCCATTTGATCAACTAGCAGCTAGAAAAACAAAGCTGTAATAGCAGATGGGGATTTTCAAATGCAGCAGCACAAGGGAAGCATAATAACTGCAGAATGCAGATAGACTCTAAAACAGCATGGAGACCATTTATGTGTAATTACAAACAAATGAGCTAAAATTGTATCTGACTCCATTATCTCCTCCCAGGGCTTTGGAATAGTCCTTTAAATGCTCTCTTAATTGGATATTTACACCCATTTAATTCCAGTTTCCCCCCCTGCAAATTCAAATTACAGCCTAACAGCTGATAAATGCCCTGAAAAGCCACACTGGGATCACCAACATAGCAGAGCATGTGAATAAGTGAGTTCAAAAGAAGAAACGTTTGGATCTAGCAGCTATACTCACCTTTCACATGTGAGTGCTTGTTTTGCTTTGTCACTTTCAGAAGTGACCAAACTTTTACATGTTTCTCCATTTTGCTCCTGCTGAGAAAAAGCTGAACACTGGTCCAGGCTAAGCCAAGGGCCAGACGACCAGATCCATGTGAGCAGAGTAAAGAAGACTAGTGTCGCTGCTGTCATCGCAGAGCTTTGCCTTTAGTGGACGGCTTCCTGTAAAGGATGTGGCTTTATATCTTTTTCTCTGCACCTGTGGTAGGAGGCACCTTGGTGGACTGTTCTCAGTGGAACGTTTTTTTTCTCTTTATCAAAGGCTTAAACATATTGCATAAAGAATAAAATGAACACGTTTGGCATCATATGTTGAAAATTATTACATTTTTTATTTGTGCTTTGGCAAGTCTGCACAACAACAGTAATATTTAGAATTAATATTAAAGTCCAAACACATGCATTAAGTTATTGTGTCAATTATTAAAGGCTTCTAGGAGTATGCATGGTTAGTTGTCTTTACTAAAAACACAAAGTCCATTGTTGCATTTGAAGGTACAATTTTGACTTCCATACTATCTAGGGTAGACTATTGGACCTTATGGTAAGTTTTTGTACCTTCTGAAGAGTCTGAAAGTACATTTTTTCTACGACATGGTACAAACATGTACTGCTATTCTGATACATGATGTAGGCAGATGTTCACTCGTTTAATCAATACATCTGCAGTGGTCTCTAGTAGGAATGAATGCCTTGTAAGCCGTACACGGCGGGTAGAAATACACTGATGCACCACTTCCAGGAACTAGAAGCGAGCCACATCACAGCTGAGCTTTAGACGACTCTTTAATAACGAAACTTTGCCATTCTGTGTATAACAGAAAAACAATGGAACTAGAAAAGAAACAGGAAGAACATAACAAGGACTCCTCCAGGCTTGTGTTATTTATGGAGATAAAACATCAACGTTGCAGAGCAAACAGAGTCAGTGGTAGAGTCACGTTGCTGTTAGCCAATCAGAGAAGAGATGTCTGAGCATCCGGAAATCAAACTCTAAATCCTGCCGTCTTCTGCTCATGTCTGATCTGGCTACATTCTAGTTCCTGAAACAGGAACGCCAGAGCTTTTTCCTACACAGGTCAGCATTCATTTATACTAAACACCACTGCAAATATATTGAAGAAACGAATGATTTTGGTGTTTTAAACCCCACCACCACTCTTACGACTAACGTTTATCTCCTGAAACAGGAGCTTGAGTGTTTGTTTTTCACAGAAAATCACTGACAATACATTTATTCATATAGAAACCATGTGCACTGGTGGAGTTAACATGAAATACATGTAGCTTACATCCAGCCTTGATAGCATATTGTAAACATAAATAAAACTCAAGCACCTTTCCTAATATTAAAACAAATATTTAATACTTTAGAGGCATGCTTCATGACCAATATTGCTCTTTAGATTCTGGAAATGCCAACTCAGAGGTCAAAGGTCATTATAAACTGCACTGGAATTAAAGTGATGCAGATGGAAAAGTGGATTTGTGTAGCAGATGGAGGTCTTATTCTTTTATATGTATTTAGATGACTTTACAAAGCTACAAATTATTAGTGTTGTGTAAAAAAATTATATTCAAAACTAAAAATGGCTGAAATTTGTAATAATATATTTTCTCCTCATAGCAGAATGTGTCTTGTTTGAATACTGGATGTCCTTCATGTTTACTCTGTGCATGAGCTGGCTTATCTGGGTACTCTGGGTACCCCCACAGTCCAGCAACACGGGCCTTATATGGGTGTGTGTGCATGCGTGCGTGCGGGCATGTGTGTGAAAGAGAGAGTGTGTGAATGCTTAGCCGTTTGTCTCAAAGTTGCATGCTGACCTTGTGGTGGACTGGTAGCTTTGTCCCAGGTGTATCCCACCTCTTGCCCCGTTTCAGTCAAACTCAAAGCCACAAACTCTGAAGGCGTTGCTTCAGCAGCTCCTCATTGACAAGAAGGATTAAGTTTATTTTTCACGAGTCATTAGGGGATGCAGATGCATTTTTGTTAGAATAATTTCCATCAACACTAGCTTTGTAGTCGATCAATAGGAATAGTATCAATAGACCATTATTATATTTCTACATTGAGGTGTCTGATTAAGGAAATCTGTTGTTGTTTTTCTGCCTGATTCTTAGTTTCTCCCATCATGGCTCGACCACCAGGCAGACTTTCAAGATTCTTAAAAATGAAAATTCATAAACATGATTAATTAGAAAGAGAAATCTTATTGTTAGTAAAAAAAAATCCCAGAGTGGATTTCTTGTTTTTGTGGATTTATTTTTGCCATACAGGAGTGACAGTTTAATGAGGCTGCCTGAGGAGAGCACAGGTAGCTCTGAGGCCATACGGCAAAAAAAACAACAGCAATGAAACAAGAGAGAGATGCAGCAAAACATTGTAATGAAGTAATCAGCAACTATCAGTAACATGTTGTGACAAAGTTGTTGATTAAAGCTCACCTAATTTTTCTGCTTGAAGGAACATGCCACCTGTTGCTCATATTGTTTAGTTGAAGGATGAACCAAAACGTTGCTATGTTTCATCTCTAGAGATTGTGTTTGCAGTCCTGCTGCAGCTGGCCTGTCCCAGTGGGGACGCTCCACTGGGTAATAAAGACATGTGTGCAACAGATGGGGACTTATTTACTTATCTATGTTTCTTTTTCTATGTGTTGATGTGTGTGTGTGGTTTCTTGACCTTTTGTGACATTTTTTTCCTCATATTATCACATTTAGACAGTGAACTGGACCTGTTGAGCCAATAAGTTTTGTACATCATCTATAATTTATTGTTTTATACTCACTATAACATTTGAGTTATTAAAATAGACTATTGATCCCACAGTGGGGAAATTCACTTGTCACAAAACACTCATGCACCCATAGAACTGTTGAATAAAAAAATGAAATTTGTCTAATGTCATCTTGAAATTGTTTAAAAGGGAAGTAGAAACCTACCCAGTTTATTTTATGGCCAGAAACCAACTAAAGATGTAGATATGCACCACACCTTAGAAAAAAGAGCATATGAGCTTAAAACGTCATTTCAGACTGAGACTGGGGGCTGGCATTGAATAGGGAATGAAAAAATTGTAAATGGTCTATATTTGATATAGCACCTTATAGGGTTCTACAGCTCCCCAAGGTGCTTTACAGCACATCCAGTCACTCACACACACATCCACCCGCTGGTGGTGATGAGCTACATCGTAGCCACAGCTGCCCTGGGGCGCCCTGATGGAGGCGAGGCTGCCGAACACTGGCGCCGACCACCAGCAGGCAACGTGGGTTAAGTGTCTTGCCCAAGGACACAACGACTGCAACTGATTGAGTGGATCTCGAACCTGCAACCTTACGGGGTGGGCACTTAACTCCTCTGCCACCATCTGGGACTGAGGGTTATGAAAACATGCTGAGAGATGCTGGACAAGTTAATTGTATTATTTTTCTGTACCCCCTTGTTCTTGTTTAGTTTTGCAGGGAGCTGTTTGGATTTCTAATTGTTACTGCACGTACGTACACTCTGGACAAGTTACTGGTCTGTCAAAGGGCCTCACATATAGACAACCTACTATTCAAACTTAACAAATGAGGATTTAGAATCGCCAGTTTAGCTAAAGAACATTTATTCTATAGAAACATCCATGCATGTACATGCAAACTCTACAAAGATAGTCCCCCGTCTTGTGTTGAACTTGAAACCTCCTTGCTTTAAGGCAACTGTGAACCGTACCACCATGCAGTCTGAATTCACACCTCCTCCTTTCTAGTGGAGTTTGAATGTTCCTCCAGGGTATGCATAGAATTTTTTCTGTACTTTTGCCTTCTTCCACAATTATAGAACATACAAATGAGTTCCCTGGCTATTCCATCCATCCATCCATACATACATACATACATACTAGGGGTGTGCAAAGCAGCCAGTATTTGTATCTGTAAGTAAAACTCAAAATAGGAGTAAAAATCCTTTTTTTCTTTGCATCACACTTCTAATTTATGTTATAGTGTAGAAGTGTATTGAACACAAAATGGATTTTTACACCTATTACAGTTTTTTTCGATTGCTAAAACTCAAAAAGCAAAATTGAGGCACGATTTTCACAACCTCTACTTCTGTTCCCAATCGCTTGACTCAATTTATCACTACTCAAGATATCCTTATCATATTAGAACTCTGATTTTCCTCCTTTACACTCTGATGTCAATTTCACATTACCTTGCTGTCAAAACACAGCACACAATTATCAGGTTTACACACACCTCTCACATAAATCCTCAAAGCTTCAATCAACAACACACAAATATTCAAATCTCTAAACTTTCGGGTCTGGCGAGCAATTTGTGATCAGGGACTGCAGCATAAAAGGAGGCTTGACGCTCTGTTGTGTTTGATGAGCAATGGAGAACAGAGACAACAGACAACAGAGAAGGAGAGGGGTACGTATGGGAGTAGAAGGAGGAGTAGGAGGAGGAGAAAGAGGAGGAGGATGGGGAGGAGGAGGAGAAAGAGGAGGAGGAGAAAGAGGAGGAGGAGGAGGACAGGGAAGGGGAGGAGGAAGAGGAGAAAGAGGAGGAGGAGGAGAAAGAGGAGGAGGATGGGGAGGAGGAGAAAGAGGAGGAGGAGGACGGGGAAAGGGTGGAGGAGGAGGAGAAAGAGGAGGAGGTGGACGGGGAAGGGGAGGAGGAGAAAGGAGGAGGACATTGCTTGTGATGTTGACGAGGCCCTCTGGCAGAGGTGGAAAGTAATGAATTACATGTAATTGCGTTACTGTAATTGAGTAGTTTTTTTGTGTATTTGTACTTTTTAAGTAGTTTTTAAAATCTGTAATTTCACTTTTACTTACTGTAAGTACTTTTTTTTCTAAGTATTGTAATTTGCTACATTTTTATTCTTATGTGTTACTGAGTAAAAAAAAACAACATTCAGAAATACTGTGTCGGCTGCCTTACTGCTCCATGGTCAGCACTGGATGAGTGACACGGAGAAGAGACAGCTGAGACAAGAGCATAGACATATTTAAATGTAGAAGCCTCATTATGCACTTTGATAGTGATCCAGAGCTTAATGGGGTGTCTATGTGTTTATGTCTATACTGTGTGTGTGTGTGTGTGTGGGAGGGGGGGGGGGGTCAGGGACAGTCAGGACTTATGACTGTGACCATAACTTAATTTGATTTGCTGGTTTGCAGTTTAACTGCCTTTGTACTTTAATGTGCATATTTGTTCTTTTCATTAAAAACAGCTTCGAGATTTATATACCTTACTGTCTTTTTTTAATTATTCAGAAGAGGCCGTCCTCATACAGTCAAAAAAGTAACTAAGTAATTTTTGCTCTGAGTACATTTGAAATTAGCTACTTTTTACTTTTACTTGAGTAGATTTTGAGACAGGTAATTTTACCTGTACTTGAGTACAATTTCATTAAAGCAATTATAGTTTTACTTGAGTAGAATATTTTAGTACTCTTTCCACCTCTGCCCTTTGGCCAGACCGAGGCCGGAGGCATGATGCCCCATGAATATGCTTGAATGGGAGAGGGGGTGGGGAGGTGGTTTAAAAATAAAGTGTTTTGTCTCTAAATTTGTGTGTGTCTAATGTTTGTCTATGAGAGAAGTGGGCATTGTAATAGATTCAGTGTGTAATAGATTCAGTGTGTTTCATTTCTCTAATTGTGTTTTCAGTTTTGCTCTTCAGTGTTCTTTCCATGCTTGGTAGTGTTCTGCCAAATGCTACTTGTGTTTATTCAATGAATAGTATGTCTGTGTCATGTGAAAATATGGCTGTGTTTACCAAATGAAAACACGTGTTCCATTTTGTTAACATGTTACAAGATTTGATGGCAGAGTTGTTTTGCAAAGGGATGCCAGGGTTTAGCAATTTGTGTGTGATGTTTGGGGTTTTGTGTTTGCAGTTTTGAAAGAAACGTACAGTTTCGACAAACGCGTTTTAGCAATCGAAAAAAACTGTAAGAGTTTTACTTGAATATAAATACAGATACAAATACTGGCTGCTTTGCACACCCCTAATACATACATACATATGGAATGTGTGTGTGCATTATCTGTCTTCTGTGCCTTGCTCTTTCATTGCTAGAATTATCTCCCACCAACCAAGAAATGACCCTGTATTTCATTAATAATGTTCAGAAAAAAAGCCAAAATGACAAATTTGTGTTAAATGAGGAGTTTATTGGTAACGTATGACATGAAGATTATACAGTAAACAATACAAGAAAAACATATTGCAATTTAATCACGATGCAAACACTGCAACAGATGAAAAACAAATTAAATGATCATTTGAACTACATATGTGAACTATAAGTGAAATCATAGAGTTCTTAATGTTATGTACTAGCATTGGGGGCCTTTTCCCATTATGTGTTTCTTTGTGTTTAGTTCTGGCTTAATCAAAATGATGTAACATTTTGGTAGAAAGATGCAAAACAGGAGTCCGTAACTGGAGGCCAGAATGGCAAAGATTTCCACAGCATCAGCAAACTTCCCAGGAGAGCTGACATATGCTGGGATGAAGGTGAGCCAGACTGTACAGAAGATCAGCATGCTGAAGGTGATGAATTTAGCTTCGTTAAAGTTGTCAGGCAGCTTCCGAGCCAAAAAAGCAAGCACAAAGCACAGCACAGCTAGAAGTCCAACGTACCCCAAGACAGCACAAAACCCAAAGACTGCACCAAGATCGCACTGCAGGATGACTCTGTCCTTATACAGCATCATGTTCATAAAGGGGAAAGGTGGGCTTGTGATGAGCCAAAGTATGCAAATCGAAACCTGTATGAGGGTTAAAGTCAGAACGCTGAGCCTCTGCTGTGGAGGCCCAAACCATTTCATCACATTACTGCCTGGAAGTGTAGCCTTGAAGGCTATTAAAACCACGATTGTTTTCCCCAGAACACAGGAGATGCAGAGTACGAAGGTGATGCCAAACGCCGTGTGTCGCAGCATGCAGGACCAATCCGTGGGCCGGCCGATGAAGGTCAGAGAGCAGAGGAAACACAGAGTCAAGGAGAAGAGCAGCAGGAAGCTCAGCTCAGAGTTGTTGGCTCTGACTAGTGGGGTGTCTATGTGGCAGTAGAACACTAGGGTTGTGATCATGGTTAGAAAAATTCCCAGCAGAGAAAACAGTGCCAGTAGAGTCCCCAAAATGTCATCATAGGCCAGAAACTCTGTTGGTTTTAGGGTGCAGGCGTCTTTTTGTTTGTTGGACCAGAACTCTGGAGGGCATTTCATACACTGCAGTGACTCTGTAAAATAAAATAAAATATGTGATCAGTTATGGTAATAATGAACTTCTCAGACTGAAAACAGATGATTTTTCAGATTTTATTATTTTTATTCACCAGTTAAATTGGTTATTTCTCCCTCTGGACAGGGAATGCAGTCATAACAACAGGCCGGTTTTCCCTTCTGGAGAACCTCGTATGTTCCTGGGAGACATTTCTTACTGCAGACTGACACCGGCACCTTATACACACAAACATAATCATATAATATAGCTAGCAACATTCTGAGGGACTCATCTCATCTGGGTCAATCGTACTTTGAAATGTTGCCCTCTGGGAGACGTTTAGGTCATAAAAGCACGGACAAACAGAGTTTTATTGCAAAAGCAATTAAATTCGGTAAAGATATGACTTTCTCATTATCCCTCTTAACCGTGCAATATCATCCGTCGGGCAATAATGCAATGAGGATGTGAATGTGACTGCATATGTGGTGTGTTTTATTTTTATTTCTCGTTTGTATCTTTTTATGCACCAAAGGAGATGGCACTAATTTTTAATTTCGTTGTACAATGACAATAAAGACATTCTACTCTATTCTATAACAGAAGCTTTATGAAAATAGATTAAAAAAAGCGAAATAATTAAAACTCAATTAATGCAATTTATAGAAAAGCATGTATCTCTGGTTTACCTCAGTCAAGCCGTTACCCCAGACGACTGGAATGCTATTCATAACAAACTGATAGTCGTCCGGAAGTGAAGCATCAAAAATCCCAACGGTTTCTCCCTCCATTGTTCCTTTTTTTGTTATTTGTAAATTAACAAGTTCATATCTTGCTGGTGAGTCGCCATTATTGTCAAAATAAACTCTTTCTCCGTCCACTGTGGTGAAATTCACAGAGGCGAGGTATTGCAGCACCTAGGAAATAAATGAGATTAAGATTCCTGATGTTGTTTTATCACAATAAGCTGTGAGTTTCTCACCGGTAACAGCTGATTGAGTTTGGGATCGTAACAGTTTCCATTAGAGAACGTCCCACTACCATCGCATCTGATCAGATTATCAAGAGCGTGAGCCACTGCGTAGACTGACTTGTAGACATTTTTAGAAACTCTGTGCTCAGAAACATCAGTGAACGTTGAATTGATTGTTTGCAAGCTCTCCGAGCCACTGCATGGCTTTCTGTTTGTGTTCACAGTACCGTTCAGAGAACAATCAAACACATCTTCCCAGAAATCTCTAACAAACTGGCTGTTGGGGAACTGAGAGGGGTGGAGCTGCCTCAGATGCTGCTCCAGCCCTGGGATGTCGGCTCTGGCAACCGTGAAGCCAAGTGAGCCCAGAAGGATGGCGTATCCTTCGCTGTCTGTCAGCGAGGGATCCGTGATCCAGGCATCGCTGCCGATCCACTGCAGTCCTGTTATGTTCTCTTTGTGCAACTCAGAAGCCAGGAGTTTAATTTCCCTGTGAGTCATGAAAGCCATAATCACCTTGGAGGTCGATTGCTTGATGACCTGTATTATTCTGTCTAGAACATGCGGAGGATCAGACGAGGAAAATGCCACAGAGTATTCAATACACACGCCACGCTCCTCTGCAGCTTGGATAAATGCTGCGATGCCATTCATGCCGTATTCATTACTAACAGCAACAGCCCCAACCCAGGTCCAACCAAAGTATTTGACCAGCTTCGCCAGAGCTTTGCTTTGGTAGTAATCGCTGGGGATGGTTCTGAAAAATGTGGGGTACTCTCTTCTATTGCTCAGGCAGGCGCAGGTAGCAAAATGACTGATCTGCAATGAAATAATCAAAGATTGTATTTGTCGTGACAGAAAAATCAACATGTCAAAAGATGTTTCAGTTAGTTTTTAAGAGCTTGTAGAAAACACAAAGACTGGAATGACTTACCACCGGTATCCGAAACCGTCCAACGACCTGTGCAAAGGCAATAGTCGGACTTGATCCTGAATGCCCTACGATAGCTTGCACCGTTTCAGATTTCATGCAGGAATCATCACTTATTTCTCCTTTTAGTCCACTTATAAGAGCCAGCGCAGCTCTCAGTATGTCCATCGTCCCACAGTTATTGTAAATCTTGTAGCCAAGTCTAACACCTGGCAGGATTTCAGGGTTTGTGTTGATTTCATTTATAGCAAAAATCATCGTCTGAGCAAATTTGAATTCTCTCAAATTTAAACTGTGGGGGGAAAAAATCACAATGTTAGCTGCATCTTAACAGTTTGAATACAAGGCAGAACAATCAAATCAAACAGCAGACAGCCATACTTGTTGCATTTTCTGATTTCTGGAATAGACTGAAATGAGTTGGTGAAATAATCCTGGTCTGTGCGAAATGAAAAAATGCCTCCGATGATGAGGTCGCCGTCCTGAGCTAGTTCAGGTGGTTGTGCCAAGCCTTGCAGTCGACACACAGACCGACCTTTTCCCATCAGGAAAACCATGAGGAGAAGCTCCAACGGTGACATAGTTCTCCTCAACAAGTAAACAGTCCAACGTGTCACAGCAGGACTTTATACATATTCACCACGGGCTGGGTGTGTTTGTCTCAGTAAGACATAACCTCAGGCAACAAGAACAAAGACAAAATAAGATCTGGTTTTGTTTTTCATTTAATTTCACACAAAAGAAACAGAAACATTTTCACTTTTAATGCATTTGGACAGTCTTTAGTATACAATACTTAATTAAAACATTATGTGTTTTGGATACAGTTACAATATTGGAAATAAACATAATATAAAATGCATTTATAAAGTTTGAATGAGAAAAAAACAGAGGTGGTCATGTTCACTCCCAGTGACCGTCACCACCATGGTGTGGACCTTACATCCTTGGCCCCATTTGAAAGGGCAGTGGTTACAGATCTGGGGGTAAAACTGGATTCTGCACTAAAGATGAATGTTTAAATAAATGCAGTTGCCAAGTCCTGTTTCTTTCAACTTCGGTGCCTGTCTTCAATTAGGCCATTACTTTCCAAGAAGGATCTGGTGACGGTCACAAATGCTTTTGTTTTGTCGCAAGTTGACTATTGTAATGCCCTGTATGCTGGACTGGGTCAGTCCACGCTGTCGCAGCTGCAATTAGTGCAGAACGCTAGGGTTATTTGTGGCATCAAAAAATGGCATTACATAACCCCGGTGTTGGTGTCATTGAGATGGCTTCCTGTTCAATACAGGATCTACACTAAACTATTGGTCCCTGTCTTTAAGTCTCTGTCAGGCACAGCACCTGGTTACATTTCATCCCTGGTATCTAAACACACTCCAGCCAGAACCCTTCGGTCATCTGAACATGACCTTTTAGTGGTGCCAAGAACGAGCAAGAAGTCCCGTGGGGACCGGGCATTTTCTGTGATAGGGCCTAAACTTCCACCTAACATTAGGCAGTCATCGGTGCAGAGTTTTAAATCCAAGTTGGTTCAGCATTTTCGTGCTTCGTCACCTGGTTGATTCAGGCTGTTATTTTCATGTTTGACTCTTATTGTTTTTATAGTGTTTTATTGGACAATATTTTAACATGCTGTCTTTTTTTTTACGCATGTTATTTTGTGACCTTATGGTTTTACTTTTTAACCTGTCTTAATATGTTTTTATCTTTTTGGCTTTGAGTGTTCAGCACTTTGGGCCTTGATTGGTGGTAGAAAGGTGCTCTATAAATAAATAAATTACATTTATTTCAAATAGGGCTATTTATTGACCTAAACTTGTGTTATTTAATGAGTAAATGACATTAAAATGCCATCCAATTACTGTCAATTTTCAAAAATATTTACCATAAGTCCCCATCTTCCATCATTTCATTTTTGTTTTTTGTGAGGCTTCAGTGCCATCTTGGTGGCCTAGTGGTATCGGTGTCTGCCCTGGGACTGGGAGATTGAGGTTCAAAGACCTTAAAAATTTGGACCCAATGCCTCCCTGCTTGATGCTCACCAAATAGTTCCCAAGCACAACCACTGCTGCAGCTCACTGCTTCCCACGGGGATGGGTCGAATGCCGAGATGTAATTTCACCAGCGTGTGATGGTGACAAATGGGACTTTAAGATAGTATAAAATTTTGGAATGAAAATACAAATTACAACTCTAAAAATAGAGGGAATTATGGCAAAGATCCCTACGGCAATACAAAATTCTCCAGTTAAGACGACATATGCTGTGATACAGGTGTGATAAGGTGATACATTTAACTTCATTTAATTTATCAGGTAGTTTCTTAAACTAGAAAAGCAGATGATGAGCTTCGCAGAGATATCTTGTCATGCCCTGGTGTGAGAGAAGCAGGTGAACCTGGTGAGCCAGCCAGCGACAAAAACTAGTAGGGATTCAGACTTTTTTTTTAATCAGCTCCAGTGTAAAGTAAAACACTGTTCATCACATAATGTCCAGCAAAGCGAATTCTGGCAAGGTCGGCAACTTGTCTACATTGGTGAACAGAAGCACGGAGAATATAAGCTAACGTTTGAAAGCTAGCTAACACTTAACTTTAGTAAATATCACGCTCTATGAGCCCCACATAGGTGTGCTAAACCTTCCCACAAGTCAACTGAGCTTAAACTAGCAGAAGCCAGGCTAAACTTGTAAAAAAAAACCTCAGTTGCCACTTTTCCCCTCCATTTAATACTCCACCAATTCACTGTAGACGTCCATTATGGTGGACCCACGTGATCAGGTAGCGTAGGTGCAAAGGGTCAATATACGTCACTAACATCTGGTTGTTAGAATGACTTTGGTGGCCTCTTTGCCATCATGCTCTTCTTTGTATTACTTTCTGGCCTTAGCAACATAATATAGCATTTTGGAATGAAGATACAAATCAACAGTCCAAAACTAGAAGCTAGAATAGCAAAGATTTCTACAGCAACACTAAATTTTCCAGGAGAGCTGACATACGCTGGGATAAAAGTGATCCAAACAGCACAGAATATCAACATGCTGAAGGTGATGAATTTAGCTTCGTTGAAGTTATCAGGTAGTTTACGAGCTAGAAAAGCAAAAACAAAACACAACATAGCCAGGAAACCAATGTACCCGAGTACAGACCAGAAGCCCACAGCTGAGCCCAGAGAACACTCCAAGATGATTTTATCTTTGTATTCTTTAAAATTCTTAATTGGAAATGGAGGAGAAATTGTCAACCAGAGTAAGCATATGATAATTTGTATAAAAGTGAAGCCCAGAACACTGAGTCTCTGCTGTGTAGGCCCAAACATTTTCATGACTCCTTTGCCTGGAAACATAGCTTTAAAGGCCATTAAAACCACCACTGTTTTCCCCAGGACACAGGAGATGCAGAGGACAAAGGTGATGCCAAAAGCTGTGTGACGAAGCATGCAGGACCACTCTGATGGACGTCCGATGAAGGTCAGAGAGCAGAGGAAACACAGAGTCAAGGAGAAGAGCAGCAGGAAGCTCAGCTCAGAGTTGTTTGCTCTGACTAGAGGAGTTTTTCTGTACTTGAAGAAAGTGAAAGCTACAGCAGCAGTCAGGCAGGTTCCAAATAAGGAGGCTGTGGTGAACAGAACTCCCATAATTTCTTCATATGATAGAAACAACTCTTCCTTTTTTATACATGCGTCTCTTCTTTCATTTGACCAGAACTCAGCAAGACATTTCACGCAGGTTATAGAATCTGAAAAAAAGGGGAGAAAAGACTTTGATCATTGATGTTTGGACCATGCAGTTTAGGCTTTTTGCCTAACCCTAACCCTCAAACCTTTCTATGTAAGCATGTCATGAAATTAACTCATCTTTTATCTTATTAAAGCACAAGTTGTAATAGTAAATATGTTTGATTATTGTACCATTGCTGATTCTAGCAGAATGTGGGATTAAATGGTCTTTTGGTGTCTTGCTGGGTGTAAATTTGACTATTGTTACTGGGTTTGGAAACATCTTGTAGAGCAGTGCTATTTAATCCTGGTCGTCAATGGCCACTGTCAGGATGTTTTCATGTTTACCTGCACTAACACACCTGGTTTGAATCAATTGGTGAATGACCAGCTTCTGATTAACTTGAAGACATGATGAACCAGTGGTGCCTCCAAGGAGTGGCCTGGGGTGGCCATGGCCACCCCTAGAAAATTGCTGCCCCCCCCAGGGAAGACCAGAGTTCTTTATAAATCATGTTAATATTCACTCAAACCATAAATTCATCTTATTGAATCAAGACATAAATGTAAACCCAATAAAAATTATACAATTAATGAGTAAATAAATAATCTGAATTTTAAATAATGTATATATGTTTCTGCTGCTCACCATTTTTAAAAAAAAATTATAAAAAAAATTGAAATTCTAAAATAAATTTTGAAATAACATTTAAAATAACAAACATAACTTTCTGAAATTTTTGTATTTCTCAGTGTTTTGGATGCGTATTGTTTTTTAATAAAAAAAAAAGAATAAAGGAGCACGTAATGCATCACCACAGGCTAAAATCTCCCAGAGTTATCACAAGGACCAATTTGGTGTGCCACCCCAAAATGTTCTCTGGCCACCTTTATCAAAATTTTCTGGGGGCACCTCTGTGATAAACAGATGATGCAATCATTGAGGCAGGTGTGTTGGAGCAAGGAAACAACTAAAAAATGCAATGCAATGGCCTTTCCAGGACCAGTATTGAATAGCCCCGCTTTAGAGTAACTAATTTTTTCATCTAAGGGAAAATCGAGTTTAAATAAATAATAATAATAATAATGACAGCTTGTTTCGTAACTGGGAGGTTAGAGATTTAACATTGGTGAACACATAGAATACATGGAGGAGTTATATTTACATTCAAACAGTTCATGAATAATAATAAACCTGTGATGTTGCTCATCTGTCCTTCTGCACATCTCATGCAGTCATAGCAGCAAACAGGTTTTCCTTTCTGCAGAACCTTTCGCGTTCCTGGTGGACACGTCTCGCTGCAAACTGATACAGGAACCTGCATGAACAGCAATGCACAGTCATGTACTTTGTACATGTTTTTACTTCTGATGTTGGAAAACCAAATTTAATTTTTTTTAGCTCACCTGCACTGAGTTTTTTGTCCAAATTAAAGATTTATTCTGCAAATTCAGCCGTTTGTCTGCAGGTAACGATACATCATAAAGACCAGCGTGGACAAACTCCACAGTGCTGTTTCCTCTTGGCTGCCAGTTGATAATTTCATACTTTGCTGGTGGATCTCCATTTTCATTAAAATAGACGACATCTCCTTTTGTTTTAAAATGAATCTTTTGTATATGCTGTAAAATCTACAGACATATTTGTTACTTCAGCTTTTTATGACAAACCCTTGTTTAACTCCTCTTAGGGAGTTATGGATCAGAAGTTTTATTACTAACAGTCAGTTTCTGTTGATATAGGCTCACGCTCACCGTTAGTGGATCTAGCTTCACGCTGGTGTCACACGTTTGATTACATTTCAGAATATTGTGCAGAGCATGGGCCACTGCATACACTCCTTCATAGACGTTATTAATAATGGGCATCAGTGACATGTCAGTGAAGCTGTTTTCCACTCCAGTCAGATCCTCATGTCCGGTACATTCTCTCTGAATCCCTTCAGCTTGTGACTGGTTGAACTTACAGCTGAATAAAGCCTCCCAGAACTCTGTGAACAAGTTGTTATTATTGGACGAGTTGAGAGGCTTCACATCCAGCATGAACTCTCTAAAGCCACCGATATGAGCTTTAGGAATAGAAAGGCCCACTGCTCCATCCAGGATGTGATTCACATCTATGGTCGCTGTCTGATAATCGAAGATCCAGCCTTCAGTACCGACCCACTGGTACCCTGTCAAGTTGTTTTGAGAAAACTCGTGCAGCAGCACATCTAAATCCATGGGAGAAAGGAAGGCAACAATCACCTTTGAGGTTGACGCTTTGATAATGTCAATAGCTTTTTGGATTTTTCCTATCGGGTCCGTTCTGAAGAAAGCAACAGAATATTCCAGACAGATGCCGAGCTGCTGTGCAGCTTCTGTGAACGTTGCCATGCCGTTGTTGCCATAAGCATCATTTGATCTAACGGCTCCAATCCAAGTCCAACCAAAGTGTTTAACCAAATCGGCCAGAGCTCTGCTCTGGTAGTAATCACTGGGTATGGTTCTGAGAAATGACGGGTACTTGGATTTATCACTGAGGCAAGCACATGTAGCAAAATGGCTGATCTGAAACAAAAATCATAAAGGTTTAACATTCTTGCAATTAACCCTTGTATAACCTTTTAATTTACGTTTCTGGTGTTAGAGCACAAAAAAATGCACTAAGGGCGGTAACGTTACAAAATGATTTCAGTGTTACATTAAATGGAGTAGGGGAAATTTTTTATTATTTTTGGTAATTCCCCCAAAATACACATTCTCCCCAAAATTATTCACAAAAATATACCTGTCTGTGCAAAAAAAAATGCACTAAGGGCCTATAAGGGTTAAAACACCCGTCAAAGTTTTGATTTGACCACTAATACCCACCATTGGTATGTGAAATGGTCCAAGAACAGTAGCAATAGCCGTGCTCGGAGAGGAGGAGGTTTCTCCAATTATGGCCTGGACTTGTGCAGGTTTTGAGCATGCCTTTAAAGGTGAAGCTTCATTACCGTTAACCAAAGACAGTGCAACTTTTACACTTCTGGCAATGGAGCCACAGGTGTCATAAATATTATAGCCCAGAGTGATACCTGGCAGTAGCTCTGTGCTGTTGTTAATCTCCTCAATTCCAAAAAGCATAGCCTGAGCAAACTGGAAGTCTCTGAAATGCAAACTTAATTCAGACGATTTAAACATGAAAATAATGCTTTATTTTAAATAAATACAATAGCAAAGTCTTAAATATTTTATCCACATAATGGTGTCATTTACCTGGTGCATTGCAGTTGCTGGGGTTTTTGGCTATATTGATCCTGACTGTTTTTCCAGCTGCTGTGAAAAGAGAAGATTCCTCCCAACATTACGTCTCCATTCTTAAATAGTTGGGGGTTTTCATGATCTCCTATTTGTTTGCAGGCTGGCTCCTCTGTGTGAGAGCCACATACCATCAACAACTGGAACAGTGCCCATCCCTGGTGTCGCCACTTCTGTGTGGACATCGTGCTAAGTGAACGAGTCGAACCAGGATAGCATGCACTAGTTTTTATACGTACTGTTTTAGTTTGAGATGTAACATAATGACTATGGTTCAGCCTACAGGGTGGGGCAAGAAAATGGAATGACTAAATGAAGAGAGATTTCTAGATCTGTGTGTTTTCTGAATGGGATATTTGCAGTTTTTGTACAATCTAGACAAAGAAATACAGTTTATTCAAAATTATTAGAAAGAAATGAAAATACAATATTGACCTATCCATTTTCCTTCACTTATCCGAGGTCGGGTTGTAGAGTCAGCCACTTGGGCCAGAACCTCAAGGAGAGTCCGAAGGTATTCTCATGGCCGGTCGAGAAGCATAGTCCCTCCATCGTGTCCTGGGTCTTCCTTTAGATGTCCCGGTTGGATGTGCCTGGAAAACCTCACCAGGGAGGCATCCTAACCAGATGTCCGAGTCACCTCAACTAGCTCCTCTGGATGTGGAGGAGCATATGATACTCCAAACCCCTCCTAGATCACCAAGCTTCTCACCCTATCTCTAAGGGAGAGCCCAGACACCCTGCGGCAAAAACTCATTTCGACCGCTTGTATCCAGGATCTCATTCGGTCACTACCCAAAGCTCGTGACCATAGATGAGGGGTGGAACATAGATCGCCTTTTGACTCAGTTTTTCCCTTCATTCATGAACAAGACCCCAAAATACTTAAACTCGCCCACTTGGGACAGGACCTGATCTCTGACCCGAAGAAGGCATATTACCTTCTTCCAACTGAAGACCATGGTCTCAGATGTGGAGGTGCTGATTCTCATCCCAGCTGCTTCACACTCAGTTGTGAACAGAATACCAAACACTCCTTAAAGCAAACATTGCAATAGAAAATACTAGAAACCAACTTGTGATTAAAGTTGAACAACAGCAATAGAAGACAAAGGTCATGTTTTCATCACGGGTATTCTGGTATGCCAGCATGCGTAGGTGGGCTACATATGGATATATATGAGCAAACTGTATGGGTGCCAACAGGATTTGTCCGCGGTTTCTCGGCTCTAATTTGTCCAAGAAGTGGGTTGAGGTCAGGACTTGGTGCAGGCCAGTAAATATCCTTTACATTATAGGTTCACCATCACATCATCAGCAGGGTGTGAACGTGTGAGTGAACCTTTGTAAATGATTAGGTTTATTATTTACAGTTGTGTACTGAGGGATGTTAGAGGGTTTCCTTGGGGTTTACTAAGTTTGCAAAAAAGATCCTCAAGCTGGACCTAATAAAAAAATAACACCACTTAGCATTTGCCGGTAATTTTTGTTATGATGCAACTCAAAAAATGGCTGAAGTCTGATTTAACAAAATACACAAAATAAGCATTTTCCACATTGTAAATTACTACTCCTTTTGAGAATCAAGTTACATTCTTCAAAGAACAAAACATTGGGGAAAAAATGATCAAAACAACATAAAATGTAAGTTGTTAGCCAAGTTTATTCATTTTACATTATGTGTTTTTTACAAAGAGGGCTACAATAGAGGTGAAAATTAGGTCATAATGAAAATTAGGACTGAAATTTAAATTAAGGCATAAAATAGCTTTGCCCAAAACATTACCAACAGCTCTAAGCTTCATTTACACTGAGTGCGGAACGGTTGCGGATCTGAATGTGCAGCTTCCACAAAGACTGAAAATCATTTCGTCCAATCAGAGCATTTACACCGGCTGCAGTGAGGATCCGGACACGGAGCTGCGGAAACTTTCAGCATGGTTTCTATTTTTTTCAGGATGCCGCATGTGCATCGTCATAAAGTAGAAGAAATTACACGAGCCAGACAGGAATTGAGACATTTGCCAGCAAGTAGCATCTGGTATATTTCAAAATAAAACCCATGTTGCCAGGGTTGTAATTACACACAGGCTTCTGGGGGAGCCCCGTGTGACATCCATTCACCCAACATCCATCCATCCAGACCTTTTGGCTACATGCAGCTGACTTTCTCCTTGCTTGTCATTGTGTGGACTTCTAAAATCACGAATGGTGTTGAAATTCTCCCGTGATTTTGAGACCTCGCGTGATTAGCTGTGTGGAACGCTTGCGCTCCTGTTTTGCGTCAGAATCGCTGCCGGTTGGGAATGAGCTCGCGGGTAAAACGGCGCCATTACGTCCTGCGGAAAGCCAGGGTGAGTTTCCACATAAATAATGTAATATACGTTCAAATTGGGATCATTTTTTGGGTTCCCCCTTGATGTGTCAATCGAGGGCTTCCGGGGGAGCCCACCACCCTTTCGGGGGGCCGGGCTCCCTTTAGCTTCCCTGTAATCTGAACCCTGCATGTTGCATTATTCTGTCCGGCTTCTTTTGTTATTATTGATGAAGGTCCATAGTGTATGAAAGTACATATATACGAACCCATATATGTATACGAACTTGCATGAACATGTTAGTAACGTTTGCAGAGATGTTCTGCACACACGCTGCAGCCGGTGTAAATGGTTGTCCGTCTGGAAGCCGCACGAATTCCGGTCCGGGTCCGTTGTGCACTCGGAGCAAATGAGGCTTTAGAATGACTTGGGCGCCGCTTTTCCCATCATATTCTTCTTTGTGTTTTTCTCTGGCTTTATCAACATGATGTAACATTTTGGGATGAAGATACATATCAACAGTCCAAAACTAGAAGCTAGAATAGCAAAGATTTCTACAGCAACGCTGAACTTTCCAGGAGAGCTGACATACGCTGGGATGAAAGTGATCCACACAGCACAGAATATCAACATGCTGAAGGTGATGAATTTAGCTTCGTTGAAGTTATCAGGTAGTTTACGAGCCAGAAAAGCAAAAATAAAACACAACATGGCCAGAAGTCCAATGTATCCAAGTACAGACCAGAAACCCACAGCTGAGCCCAGAGAACACTCCAAGATGATTTTATCCTTGAACTCCTTAAAGTTTTTTGATGGAAAAGGAGGAGAAATGGTCAACCAGAGGATACAGATGATCACTTGTATCAGAGTAAATCCCAGAACACTGAGTCTCTGCTGTGCAGGCCCAAACCATTTCATCACATCTTTCCCAGGAAGTGTAGCTTTAAAGGCCATTAAAACCACCATGGTTTTCCCTAGAACACAGGAGATGCAGAGGACAAAGGTGATGCCAAAAGCTGTGTGACGAAGCATGCAGGACCACTCTGATGGACGTCCGATGAAGGTCAGAGAGCAGAGGAAACACAGAGTCAAGGAGAAGAGCAGCAGGAAGCTCAGCTCAGAGTTGTTGGCTCTGACTAGAGGAGTTTTCCTGTGTCTGATGAAAATGAAAGCTACAGCAGCAGTCAGGCAGGTTCCAAATAAGGAGGCAGCTGTGAGCAAAGTTCCCATGATTTCTTCATACGACAGAAATATGTCCTCTTTATTTACACAGACGTCTCTTCTCTCATTCGACCAGAATTCAGAGGGACATCTCACACACGTGATGGAATCTGTAAATTATTTTTTAAAAATTGATTTGCCATTTTTATTAATCGTTGATTTTTTTTGTACCACTTTTTTGTGGGATTTTAATGCATTAATTATGACTAATTAAAAAATAAAGCGTTAAAAAAACCCTTTAAGGCTGTGGGTCCCCCAATTGGGGGATGTTAATTTTTAGCAGCAAAATCCATGCCCTAAATATCAATATAGTCAAGCTGCACCTCTAAAGAAAGCTCAGAGCCTTTTTTATGTGCTCCAAACACAACTAACACTACAATCAAATGAGTGATCAGAAATCCCTCTTCATGTGTTTTTCATTTCTGTCTCTAATGATGCTAAATCAAATCAAATTGCACACACATTCTATCAACCCATCATTATTATTATTATTATTATTATTATTATTATTATTATTATTATTATTATTATTAATAAGACAATACCATTGTCAAAATGTACTTATAATAGTATTGTACATTTAGGTCTGTCCTATTTTTGCCAGAGATATACACACACATATATATATATATATTTTTTTTTTTTCTCCTGTTTTGAATTGAAATACAATTTAAATGCATTTTTTTTTTTAGAAATTTAAAGAGCTTGTGTTTACAATAATAATGTCAATGACTATTGTTTGATTTTCTGTGGTTTGGCTTTGTGTGACTTTCCTAAAACACATTCACAACTGGTTCTGGTGAATTTATGACTTTCATATTTTTAGGAACTCACTGATTATTTCATAATTCTTAGAATAATACATCATAAGCTTTAAAGACAAACTAAATTATTGCAAATTCTCCATATTAGATCATCAGTTTTCATAAAATAGAATCCAAACCCCTGTTTGAGCTGTAAACACTAACCTGTGTCGTTGCTAATTTCTCCTTCTGCACATCTTATACAGTCATAGCAGCAAACCGGTTTTCCTTTCTGCAGAACCTTACGCGTTCCTGGAGGACACCTCTCGCTGCAGACTGACACAGGAACCTGCATGGTTGATATTGTCAAGGAAGAAAGTCCAAATTGAGTTTTGTTATTTGCACAATCATCATATGCTCTATCACAGTTATCACCTGCAGAGATTTTTGTGCCCAAATTAAGGAATTAGCTTGCACATTCATTTTTCTGTCTGCAGGTAACGATGCATCATAAAGACCAACTGGGACAAATTCCACAACACCATTCTCTCTGAGCTGCCAGTTAATAATCTCGTACTTTGCTGGCGGCTCGCCGTGTTCATTGAAGTAAACCTCCTCTCCTCTCTTTGTTTTGAAGTAGATTTGCTGTATTTGCTGTAAAATCTATGAAATAAAGATCTACGTTACAAATATTCTGCTGGGTCAAGTAGCATGAACTTTCTTCAGTTGTCATTAAGCATTTCATCATCACTTTTATTAATGTTTATCTGAAACGTACCGTTTTTGGATCAAGCTGCACACTGATGTCACACGTTTCATTACACCTGAGGAGATTGTGCAGAGCATGGGCCACTGCATACACCCCTTTATACATATTATTAAATATAGGCATCAGTGACATGTCAGTGAAAGTGTTTTGAACTCCAGTCAGATCCTCATGTCCAGTACATTCTCTCTGAATCTCATCTGATCCCGACTGTTTGAATTTACAGCTGAATAAAGCCTCCCAGAACTCCGTAAAGAAGTCACTATTTGACACGTTGAGAGGCTTCACATCCAGCATGAACTCCCTAAAGCCGCTGATATGAGCTTTGGGAATAGAAAGACCTATCGCTCCATCCAGGATGTGATTCTTATCCCCTGCAGCAGTTTGAAAATCAAAGATCCAGGCCTCGGTGCCGACCCACTGGTACCCTGTCAAGTTGTGTTTGGAGAAATGATGTATGATCACATCCATGTCGGCTTGAGAGAGGAAAGCAACAATCACCTTTGAGGTTGAAGCCTTGATTATGTCAATTATAGTTTGTATTTTTTCTACTGGGTCCGTTCTGAAGAAAGCAACAGAATATTCCAGACAGACGCCGAGCTGCTCTGCATTTTCAATGAATGTTGCCATGCCGTTGTTGCCATAGTCATCATTGGTTCTAATGGCTCCAACCCAGGTCCAATCAAAATGTTTCACCAAATGGGCCAGAGCTCTGCTCTGATAGTAGTCACTGGGTATGGTTCTGAGAAATGACGGGTACTTAGTCTTGTCACTGAGACAAGCGCATGTAGCAAAGTGGCTGATCTGAAAAATAATATTGATTAAAATGTCTGAATTTTCTTAAATGGATCAAAGAAAACAAAATATTAAAGAATAACACGGCTCATATTCAGCAGTCCTGCTTACCAGTGGAATATAAAATGAACCAATAGCAGTAGCAATGGCTTTGCTGGGAGATGAAGACGCCTCTCCCATTATGGCCTGCACCTGTGCAGGTTGTGAACAGGCTTTGGAAGGAGCAGACACATTTTCATTACTGTTAAGCAACGCCAGTGCAACTTTTACACTTCTGGCATTGGAGCCACACGTATCATAGATTTTGTAGCCCAGAAAAATCTCCGGCAGAAGGTCTGAGCTATTGTTTATCTCCTCAATAGCAAAACGCATCGCCTGGGCTAACTGGAATTCTCTGAAATTCAAACTTGCATCAGACAATTATAAATAAATGGCAATAATTAGAGTCTTCTGGAAATAAAGGCAGTAAAAAATGTTAATACACATTGCAATAAAAAGTATATGTTTAATTAAGGTTATTATAAGAAATCTTTTCACTAAAAGCAGATTTAAAAGATAATGTTTTACCTTGTGCATTGCAGCGGCAGAGGTTTAAATAAGTATGTTTCTCGTTTTTCTTTCCAGTTGTTGTGGAAAGAGAAAAGTCCACCTAAAATAATGTCTCCCTCCTTGACTAGTTGAGGGTTTTCAGGATCTCCAATCTGTCTGCAGTCAAGCTCTTCGTTGTGAGTAAGTGACAGCATCAGCAGCAGATGGAAGAGCACCAAACTCTGATCTGACACTTTAGCAGATGTCATGCTGAGCATCACAGGTAGACTAATGCAAGTCCTAAAGGGTCACTGATATTTATGCAATTAGGAGCAGCAAGCACATGGCAAAAATAACAAAACAAAAATATTATTCATTTATATGGACCTGCATTACAAAGTCGGCCAAAAGAAGAAAAAAACAACAACAAAAAACAAGGTTCTTTGAATGTAGCTTACTGTGAAAAAAAACTCAGCTTTTAACATTCTTTTTCATTTTTTTGTCTAATAGTTTGTTATAGCTTTTATTTATTTTTTTACTTTTTTCCAAGATAAACAAAAATCCATCCATCCAACCACCAACTCACCCACCCATCTATCTATCCATTCATCCTTCCATCCATCCATCCAACCACCAACTCACCCACCCATCTATCTATCCATTCATCCTTCCATCCATCCATCTATCCATCCAACCCATCCATCCATCCATCCATCCATCCACCAACCCATCCATCCATCCACCAACCCATCCATCCAACCACCAACTCACCCACCCATCTATCTATCCATTCATCCTTCCATCCATCCATCTATCCATCCAACCCATCCATCCATCTATTCATTCATCCATCCATCCATCCATCCACCAACCCATCCATCCATCCACCAACCCATCCATCCATTTATCCATCCATTCATCCTTCCATCCATCCATCCATCCATCCATCCATCCATCTATCCACCAACCCATCCATCCATCATCCATCCAACCACCAACTCACCCACCCATCTATCTATCCATTCATCTTTCCATCCATCCATCTACCAACCCATCCATCCATCCTTCCATCCATCCATCTACCAACCCATCCATCCATTCTTCCTTCCATCCATCCATATTCCATCCAACCACCAACTCACCCACCCATCTATCTATCCATTCATCCTTCCATCCATCCATCTATCCATCCAACCCATCCATCCATCCATCCATCCATCCATCCACCAACCCATCCATCCATCCACCAACCCATCCATCCATCCATCCAACCCATCCATCCATCCATCCATCCATCCACCAACTCCCCCACCCATCCATCCATCCATCCATCCATCCATCCATCCATCCATCCATCCATCCATCCATCCATCCATCCATCCAACCATCCATCCATCCAACCCATCCATCCATCCAACCCATCCATCCATCCATCTATTCATCCATCCATCAACCCATCCATCCATCCACCTTCCCATCCATCCAACCCATCCACGTGTAACCACATTAATTGACACCTGTTGTGGCATGGACTGGAGGATCTGTTGTTGGACACCTGCAGTGGTGAAAGCAATCCAAAGGGGTTCAGATGAAAAAAAAATAATTTATATATATATATATATATATATATATATATATATATATATATATATATATATATATATATACACATGTATATTTTTTATTCTGACGAAGGCCAGTGTGGCTGAAACTAGTAGACATGTTTTTTTTATTAAGCCATGGAAAAATAAAGGCTTTTTAACCATTTTCATCCTCCTGAGACCTCCTCCATACCTCTCTTTTTTTGCTACAACTAATTCAGATGTTCTAGAATCTAGATGTATTCAAAAATATGTGTTCATTGCATTTAGGTGCATGTAAATATGTTCCCATGTCCAAAACAAAGTAGGCTGAAGCAAAAGTTTATTTGGTCACATTTATTTACGATTACAACAATGCTAGTGCAGATAGACATATAAATATACCAACACAGATTGATTAACACACTGAATTAAATGAGACATTATAATTTGAATCATGAAAAATGAAAATTGATTAAAAATCTTAAGAAATTTGATTTTGATTGTTTAGTAGAGTAAAAAACAATAAAGTATATAATATATTTTAAAAAACTGAGTGTCTGGAAAATTTTAATGAGTGAACGAAAACTGAGATTGGTTGGTGTATTCCATAAATGAAAGAAAATTAGCTTTAAAAGGTGTCGCTTTTGTCAGGAACCCTTGGAAGGTCCTTTTCCCATCAGATTCTTCTTTGTATTTTTCTCTGGCTTCATCAACATGATGTAACATTTTGGGATGAAGATACAAATCAGCAGTCCAAAACTAGAAGCTAGAATAGCAAAGATTTCTACAGCAACACTGAACTTTCCAGGAGAGCTGACATACGCTGGGATGAAAGTGATCCACACGGCACAGAATATCAACATGCTGAAGGTGATGAATTTAGCTTCGTTGAAGTTATCGGGTAGTTTACGAGCTAGAAAAGCAAAAATGAAACACAACATGGCCAGAAGTCCAATGTACCCGAGTACAGACCAGAAACCCACAGCAGAGCCCAGAGAACACTCCAAGATGATTTTATCTTTAAAATCTTTCAAATTTTCAGATGGAAAAGGAGGAGAAAGAGCTAACCAGAGGAGACATATGATCACTTGTATAAAAGTGAAACCCAGAACACTGAGTCTCTGCTGGGTAGGCCCAAACCATTTCATGATGTTTTCCCCAGGAAGTGTTGCTTTGAAGGCCATTAAAACCACCATGGTTTTCCCCAGAACACAGGAGATGCAGAGGACAAAGGCAATGCCAAAAGCTGTGTGACGAAGCATGCAGGACCACTCTGATGGACGTCCGATGAAGGTCAGAGAGCAGAGGAAACACAGAGTCAAGGAGAAGAGCAGCAGGAAGCTCAGCTCAGAGTTGTTGGCTCTGACTAGAGGAGTTTTCCTGTATCTGAAGAAAATGAAAGCTACAGCAGCAGTCAGGCAGGTTCCAAATACAGTAGCTGCTGTGAGAAGAGCTCCCATTATCTCTTCATAGGACAGAAACTCGGCCTGCTTCATTACACAGGCATTTCTTCTCTCATTTGACCAGAACTCTGGGGGACATCTCACACAGGTGATAGCGTCTGACAAATCAGATGAAACAAGTTTTACAACTTTCCATTTAGATATCTCTTTCTTAGGTGTTATCATAGCATAAAATGACAAAATCATAATCTTCAAGCTTAAGAGTACATCTAAAGCAGGGGTAGGCAATCCTGGCCCTCGAGTGCCGCTATCCAGCATGTTTTAGTTGTAACTCCTGAGTTAGTGGTTGTTCAACAGGTCACCAAGCTCTGCAGAAACCTGCAGAAATCAGATGTGCTGGAACTGGGAAAAAACTAAAACATGCTGGATATCGGCACTCGAAGACCAGGATTGCCTACCCATGATCTAAAGTTTGTGGATCTATGCCCTTAAAGACACATCTACACAAACCTAAAGCAAATTAACTGAATTACATATTTTTTTAAGTAAATTTGGATACACACATTAGCTATTCATCCCTTTATAATATTTAAAACAATGCATAAAATAAATAGTTCAACCTGTGATGTTGCTCATTTCTCCCTCTGCACACCACACACAGTCATGGCAGCAGACAGGTTTCCCTTTCTGCAGAACTTTTCGTGTTCCTGGAGGACACTTCTCGCTGCAAACTGATGCAGGAACCTGCACGGGAGAAAATTAATGATGGAAGTTCTAGCTTTTCCCTTTGTTATTTCATCAATTTATAATCCATGATTTCTTATTAAAACACTAATAATCAGTTGTATGAGATGAAACATTACCTGAGGAGACCTTTGTGCCCAAATCAAAGACTTATTTTGCAAATTCATTTGTTTTTCTGCAGCTAGCGATGAATCATAAACACCGACTGTGACAAAGTCCACATGGCCATTTGGTCTTGGTTGCCAGTTGATGATCTCATATTTAGCTACTGGATCACCATTCTCATTAAAGTACACCTCATCTCCTTCCTTTGTTTTGAAGGCAACCTTTCGGATTTGCTGTAAAACCTATGAAATAATAGAACATTCTAAAAATTGTTTAATATTCGCTAAAATAAAATAAGCTTTCCTTGTGGTTTGGATAGTAAAATGACACCGATGCCACATATCAGTCTCACCATGAGTGGATCTAGCTTCACACTGCTGTTACAGGTTTCATGACACTCCAGAATATTGTGCAGAGCATGGGCCACTGCATACACTCCTTTATAGACGTTATTAAAAATGGGCATGTGTGACATGTCAGTAAAAATGTTTTCCACTCCAGTCAGATCCTCATGACCGGTACATTCTCTCTGAGTCTCTCCAGGCTGTGAAAGTTTGAATTTACAGCTGAATAAGGCCTCCCAGAACTCTGTGAACAAACCATCATTTGATGAATTAAGTGGCTTCACATCCAGCATGAACTCTGTAAGTCCACTAACGTGTGCTTTAGGTATGTAAAGCCCTATAGCTCCATCCAAGATGTGATTCAAATCCCTTTTAGCAGTTTGAGAATCAAAAATCCACGCCTCGGTACCGACCCACTGGTACCCTGTCAGGTTGTTTTTGGACAACTCGTATACGATAACTTCCATATCCATGTGAGAGAGAAACGCCACGATGACTTTTGACGTTGAGGCCTTGATAATGTCGATGATCTTTTGGATTTTTTCTGATGAGTCTGTTCTAAAGAAAGGCAGAGAATATTCCAAGCAAATTCCCAACTCTAGGGCAGTTTCTGTGAATATAGCCATGCCGTTGTTCCCATAATCTTCATTTGATCTTATAGCTCCAACCCAAGTCCAACCAAAGTGTTTGACCAAGTGGGCCAGAGCTCTGCTCTGATAGTAGTCACTGGGTATGGTTCTGAGGAACGACGGGTACTTAGATTTATCACTGAGACAGGCACATGTAGCATAGTGGCTGATCTGAAATACAATAGATATACTTTTTAAGTTCTTTTTCACATAATTGACTAACAAAATAATGATTTTCTGAAAATATGTCCATAATACCCACCAGTGGGATATGAAAAGGTCCGATGACGGTAGATATTGCCATGCTTGGAGAGGAGGAGGCTTCTCCCATTATAGCCTGAACTTGTGCAGGTTTGGTACATGCCTTTAGGGTTGCAGGATCGTTTTCATTACCATTAATCAAGGCCAGAGCAGCTTTGATGCTTCTGGCATTGGAGCCACAGGTATCATACAAACGATAGCCCAGAGAAACCCCTGGCAGTAGATCTGAGCTATTATTGATCTCCTCAATAGCAAAACGCATAGCCTGGGCTAACTGGAATTCTCTGAAATTTAAACTTCATTCAGACAATTATTGTTAACAATCATTGTCTTCTGGAAATAAACACAATACAGTGAAATTGAACAGTTAATAGGCGAAAAGCGGACAGAGAGTAGCTATATTTCTAAATATTTTGTTATAATGTTTGCATCTATGTTTTAAGTCCTTCATAGAATACTGCATTATAGTTTACCTTATGCATTGAAGCGGCTTTGGTTTTTCCATAAAGCTTTCCTCAGTTTCTTTCCAGTTTGTGTGGAAAGAGAAGAGTCCGCCCAACACAATGTCTCCATCCTTAATTAGCTGAGGGTTTTCAATGTCTCCTATCTGTCTGCATGTGTGCTCGTCAGCCATAGAGACAGAAGCCACCAACAGGAGGTGTAACAGTGCCCATCCCTGCTCTGGCCACCTCTGTGTGAACGTCATGCTGAGTGAAAGAGACAACCTCCTGCGTCGCAAGTGCATCAGTGTAGATGTACTCATATTTATACTGTTGGTAGTAGCACACGGTATATTTTAAAAAAGCACATTCCCTTGTCTTTGGACTGAAAGGATGGAGCAAGACAAGACAGATGACCGAAAATAACGTTTTTGTTTTTTTAATGCATCACACATTAAGGGCTGGAATATACTTGCTGTTTAGCGAAGCATACGCGTGTTTAAAATGGCTGCCACACGTAGCTTGCGTTGATTTGAAGCGTGGTTTGTGCGCGTCTTCTGAAATTAAAGCGACACGACGCTACGCGCCCAAACGCTGTAATATACGAGCAACCAGTAGGTGGAGTTGACAAACCGAGCGAGACACACTCACCACGGTGACGCTGTCTCTGGTTTAGAGGTCTTTCACACCATCTATGATGCCGCTGTTGTCTTTTTTTCTGTCGTGATCTCAAAATTAACCAGTTTTGAGCTCTTTTATTGACGCCATGTTTGTTTTGGTTGTACCGGCTCTCTATCCGGTCTGAGTACTCTCGTTTGCCCCCTAGTGGAACACTCCGGTACTACATGCAGTGCAGCGCTGTGTAGCAGCAAGTATATGAACAAAGACGCAGCCTGCTGCCTGCGCCAACGCGAGGTTAAACAGCAAGTATATTCCGGCCCTAAGTCTACATACAAGTCTAGGCTATAGTTTTATTCCAATTATGAAGAAAATGTAGTTCTGTACTAAAACACTAAACCTTCTTTAGGTTGTTATAATCATGTACAGGATGAAAAACCATCAGCTCATGGTAAATATTTGAAATAGACTCTCACAGAGAAAATGCTGAGATCTTGGAAATATTTTAACAGCTTCATGACCAACCATTGCTTTAATCTTTGTCATGCTAATACAGGTGAAACTCAAAAAATTTGAATATGGTGAAAAAGTTCATTTATTTCAGTAATTCAACTTAAAAGGTGAAACTTATATATGAGATGGACTCCTTACATGCAAAGTCATATTTCAAACTTTTCTTGCGATTGTGATGATTATGGCTTACAGCTGATGAAAACCCACATTCAAAATCTCAGACAATTAGAATATTGTGAAAAGGTTCAATATTCTAGACCAGGGCTATTCAAATGGCAGCCCGCAGGCCGGATGTGGCCCGCAGGCCCTCACCAGCTGGCCCACCTGACCTTATCCCCCAACCACCAACAGAAAAAACCCAGTTGAAAAACTGTTTTTGCGTGTGACTTTCAAAATTCCCACACTGATATTGCACTTGAATGCAACACCATCTTAGCAATCACAGACATACATATGTAGACACCCCGTGGACTCGCGATGCCTATTGGAGCTGCCTGAGACAGACATTGATGGCAAAACTTTAGATATTGGAGCGATCTGTGACAGATAGATTGTTATTTCTCTGTAGTTTAGTGTTTTTTTTAAGTATAAAAGAGGATGAGAAGGATGGACGTCCAGCAGACAGCTCAGCAGTTTAGCTGGAAGACGGGAAAAGGAGACGCGTAGCTGGAGTCTGAGGCCAAAGCGCAACAAGCGTTTTATTCGTGGACGGAAATGACGGGAAACGTGGGTTTAGAGGTGGCGAGCGAATGAAGAGGTGGAGGAGAATGAGGGACAAATGTGTCTGTGTTAAAAAGTCTCTGAAATACAAAAAAGCACAATAGAAACTGAAAATAAACTGTAAACACACTATATTGGACCGGATACATGACAATTTACCCCAGAAGTCACTGTTGCTGCATCTCCTTTTGTTACAAGCTTCCCAAAAAAGTCTAAAATCTGCATTTAATCCAACTTGGATGGACAAATATGTTTATTTTGCATAGCTGCTATGCTATTATTGTTAATTCTCATTTAGTAGCTGCGATCGAGTTAATGCAGGTTAAAAACCATAAAAATGTTTGTATTACCAGCTCTGCAACTGTTGAATTGATGCAGATCATTAAAAGAATAAAAAGACGTTGTGCATTGCTTTTATTTTTAGTTGTATTTGTAGTAGTGGCGGAGGTAATGATATCAGTCAAAATATTAAAATGTAATATTTAAATGTTGTCAGTAAAATACATAATAAAGATTTGGGTATCCGGCCCACAGCTGATCCACGATTTTGAAATCTGGCCCAGTAGAGAAAGTAATTGAATAGGCCTGCTTTATACTAAACTGACACTGAAGCATCTTATTGCTGATTATCACATCCACATAGGCGATGCTAAAATGGATGATGACCAGGCAGCTGCATCATCAGCAAGAGAAAACCTCTCTGATAGGAAGTCAGCCTCTAAATATCTGCAGCACCCTCTGCTGATGATCAGCTCACTAATTGATGCAGGTTTAAGCGGTCACCCCTTCTCCGACGGCTGGACAGACGGAGATCTTCCAGGGCTGAATTATTGTTCCTGCCCATCTAATTAGAGAAGAGTAGCTATTTCCCAGTGTCTCATTCCCAAAACAAAGTGAAAGTGAATTAAAGTCAATAAACGGAACATGTTTGAGTTCCTCTATTAGCCAGTCAGTAATGCCAGAGCATCATTAGCGCTGCAGAGGAATTATTTTATTTTTTATTTTTAAAAAGTTATCTCATTAATTCAGAAAAACAAAGCCGTTTCTATTTTTTTCTGTAAAAATTATCTCATTAATTTGGAAAAACAGAGCTTTTTATTTTTTTTAAGGTGAATGCAATACGCTTCCGTAAATACATACCTCAAGTCTACTTCAACCAATCATGTTTACAGAAGAAACATGTATAAATTGTGTAACGTCTACAAAATGTGATTTAGCATATTCAAAAACCTGCCAATTACCCTTTTTTCAATGAATATTCTTTTTTATCTTTTTTTGTCTATGTTGAATACATTCAAGATGGATTTTGAATATTTACTATGTTGATTTAATCATTTGTCAAACTTATTGGAAATGTTTGTTCTTTAAATGTTACAATGCAACAACGGGAAAATCGTTATTTGAAAGTCAGAAATAGGATGCCTAGTTTTGCAAAAATGCTAAAAAAAAGTTAAACTTTCCAAAAATGAATGAAAAATACTTTTATTAATCCCAGAGGAAAATTCCAATGTTGTAGTAGGGTTTTATTATTTACATGTTTCAAAGCAAGCTTCTCGTAAATGTGTGGTTGTCAATGTTAAATGTTAGTTGTTTCATATTTGTGACATCACAAGTAAATCTTGTGTTCTCTATAAAAAATGTACAATAGATTAGTTTCACTGATGGTTGTCTAACTCATATAAGTTTCATATTACATTTTTCTTCTAAGACTAATGTATGTTGGGTTAATCTCATATATTGTTTTAAGAAGTATCCAAAACAGAAGGAGGATCTTAAAATCTATTCTGAATTTAACAGGCAGCCAATGTAGGGAAGCTAAAACAGGAGAGATGTGGTCTCTCTTTTTAATTCTCATCAGAACTCTAGCTGCAGCATTTTGGACCAGCTGAAGACTTTTGACTACATTCTGTGGACCTCCTGATAGTAATGAATTACTGCAGTAATCCAACCTTGAGGTAATAAATGCATGAACCAGTTTTTCAGCATCACTCCTGGAAAGGATGCTTCTAATCTTAGCAATATTCCGAAGGTGGAAGAAGGAAATCCTACAAACCTGTTTAACGTGGGATTTGAATGACATGTCCTGGTCAAAGATAACACCGAGGTTCTTTACTTTGTTCTCGGAGGCTAATTTAATACCGTTTAGATCAGGTGACTGACTAAGCAGTTTCCTTTTCTGAGGTTCTGGTCCAAAGATGATAACTTCAGTCTTGTCTGGATTTAACAGCAGAAAGTTTAGAGTCATCCAGATTTTTATGTCTTCAAGACAAGCCTGTAGTCTACCTAACTGATTAGGTTCATCAGGGTTTATGGATAAATATAAATATAATGGATGGATCAGTGAGGTTTGATAGTGGGGGGGCTCTACACCCTGTTGTTAACAGCTGTGTTTAATCATGTCTCATTGTTTGAAGAGTTCATTTGTAAACAAATAAAAGCCTTTTTAATCAAAATCACCAAACTTTACATTGACTGATATCATCTGAAGTAAATAATAAAAAGATGCCATTTTTTAGTTCTTTGTTTTTGCAAATGAACTTTTTATGTATAAAATAATGGTAACACTTTACAATGAAGGTCCTAGTAGTGCATTATTAAGCATTAATAAACTATTAAAGTATTAACAACTGCTTAATATTGTTAATATTAAATAATGCAATACTAAGCAGACCCCCCCACCCCCAGTCATTTGTCCTAACCTTAAGGACACGTAATAGTTAATATCGTGAACGTTAATAAAGGCATCCTTTGTTTATTAATGCTTAATAATGCACTAATGTTAATAAAATGGACCCTTATCATAAAGTGTTACCAATTACAGATTACCTGATGGCTTTATTGTTTTTGTTTTGGTGAAGACGGTCAGTTCCTCCACACAGACGGTTTACAGATTAAAAACTTCATTATTCCTCCTGCTGTATAAACGCATTCACTGAACATATTTGTACTCTTTTATTTAAAGTGGGGGTTTTTTCTCACTACTTGAATATGATTCCACTCAGTTTGCTGTTTTGACTGTGAGCTCTTGGTGGTTTTAGTGAGTTGGTTTGAGCCAGATGCAGATACCTGGGATGACCAGATGGGGCCTAAAGGGATTGGTATCACAAAGGACTGTCTGGAGTCCAATAAATAAATATGCTGTTAAATTTTAACTGTGTTCCTGTTCTGCAAACAAATAATTAGTCTGATGGACTCTCCAGCCCTCTTCCCGCAATAACACACCAGTGGTCTTCCCAGTTCCTTTGGTTGCAGCTCCACAGATGTCCTGGACAATGAGTTTTGTGACCAAATGAAACAACTTTTCTAATTATTTTTCTGTTACTATTTAAGTGAAACTGAAACCCAAGATGATTATTGTTGTGTTTGATAGAGTTTGCATATGTACACATGTACTGGTGAGTAAATAAACATTTCCATGAGTAATTTGTTTCTTTTATAAAGATCGTCAGCAGCACCACTCTTGAAGATGGCGCCAGTGTTTTTCTCCACATTTGTTTGCCTGCTGAAACTGTGTCATATGTTAACCGTGTGACTTTATTGGGTATCTTCTGTATGCCCAGTGAACTACTGTATATTAGCAGGTTGATCTCCAGTGCAGACTTGTCCTAACTTGTGTTATTTCACAATTTAGGACGTATTTGTGGAAAGAACAGAACAAAATAACACCGGGAACATTTTAATTGTTTGGCTAGGAACGTCCTACAGCTGAATGAAGACAAGACTGTGGGTGTTTCTCAATCTCAAGGAACCTCGCCTTGCCTTGCCTGCCAAGGCCAGACACCTTGCTTACAAGGACACTGTCCTTCCTTGGTCAAAGAAAACAGTTAAATGAAACAGACTTGTCCCACGTGACCGCGACCGGCCAGAGCCCGCCCCCTGCTTACGCGCTCTGTTTACGTCCCGCCCATCATAGTAATTTTAAGTTACAATATAGATGTATATTGAGTCTTTTACTTTACTTTTACTTTTGTGTATATATTGGTTAAGTCAAATGTGTAAGTGAGTTAGTACCTGCTAGTAACCAAAGCTGCAACTACTAAGCAACTAACCAACATAGATAACTGCTTTGGATTTAAATAAACATTTTAGCTATAAGCCTAATAGCTACAATTAGTTGACTTACATTTAAACTGGAAATTTGCCCTCGAAGTAGCTGCTGCCGGCTGTTTTTCCTTCTCTGCCTTAACTGAGCGCGGAGAGTGTCACTTCCGGCCGAGCGTTTCACTTCCGGTGTGTTCTGCTAAAAAATGCATCCGTGCGCGTTAATGGAGGACACAGGGGAGTGTGGAAATGCTGCACTTCGGCGAGATAGACAAGCGGTTGGTCCAATCTTGGCAGAGGTTTTTAGACAAATGCGAGAGAACCACTTTATTAATTTTTTTTATTTTTTATAATCTCCACAATATATTTATAACTATACTACATTAGAACATTGTTAAGAGGCATGAAAAAAAAACGTTTAAAGCTAATTTGTTTTCCAAATTAAGTATTGCTGCTTTAAGGCAACTGTGCCCCCATGCAGCCCCGTTTTTGGTACTAATTTGGTAAAAATAACCTAGAACAAAGTCAACATATACTAAATTATAATTATAAATGTCGCGAAGGGATTTATAAAGATGTATTAATCTACCGAGGATTTTAAAGAGTTCAAAAGGAAACTTTTTGTAAATTCACTAGCTTATAAAACTTATATTATTTAGAAACCTTTGGTCCCACCAAAATGACAAGACGACTTGTAGGAAGTTACGTTTAATGCACTTGTACTTTTTGATGAAGAAGTTCTTAATCTTCGTGATGCCTGTCATCCTTTTGACATCAGCATCTTTTATTGCTTTTTGTTTGAGATCTTCTGAATTGAATTCTGTAGTGAATCCTGATTCATAAAATTTTAACTTTGATCTAAATCCATTTAAATCTGTATGAGCACTTGGCTCCTTACTGGGACCAGGAGGACATTCGGTGATTTCACTTTCACCGTCGGGAGGAACATTTGTTGGTTTTCTGTATTGGACCTTTTTCATTATTCTACGAGCCTCTTTCACATAATTTTGATCTGAGGCGCCATCAAGATGCTCCATTGTGATAAAACGGTGCTTTAGAGCATCAGCTGGCAGAATCCGGTTTGCTGGATCTCATGTTAACATCTTCTTCATGAGGTCAACAAAAGCTTCTATAGCTTCATTTTCAGTGGAGTTTTGTGAGAAGAACAAGTCATCCAGGGACGTTAAGTTATCATAGAATGGGTCTGCCCTGTGAGACACATTTCCACTCTTCTTTTCGTATTGTTTCAGGGTTCTAAATTTCCAAGACCCATTTTGTCTTTTTTGAAATATTGTGAGACTAGAGTCCCCTTTTCCAGTAGTTTTTCATTAGGCAGACCAAGGAGCTTCACAGTCACTCTCATCTTATCATATTCATTTTCGAACCAGAACAAAATACAATTCAGAAACAGACTAGACAAGAGACAGCCAAGACTCCATGTGTCTATAGCTTCATCTCTTGGAAGACCAAGACTAATCTCTGGTGCTCTGTATGCTAAAACCTGAAAAATCTTGTTCTGTGGTAAATGTTCAGTCTCAAGCTAACCCAAAATCAATCAGCTTCACTCTGAGTGGTTGTTCTTCATGATTTACAAGCATGATATTGTCAGGTTTTATATCTCCGTGAGTAATACCAACATGTTTCAAACCACTGAGAGCTTCCAACATCTGCTGGGTGATCGCTCTGATTTCAGCCACATTCAAAGCACCTCTGTTAAAAAAATCAAACAAATCTAAAGGTTTCGATAGGTGAAACTGTCATTCAACCTGATAAAGTAGTTTTTGTAATGTGTCAGGTTGTTCAAACGTTTAAAAAGTATCTGCCATCCGTGTCACTCATTACTTTTAAAGCTACAACCTCATTTGTTCCCTTTATGCAGCATCTGGCAACCTCTCATGACCCAGCTCCAAGTACTTTCTCAACAACGTAAACTTTTGAATTGCCTTCAATCTTCATACCCGGTTTTAATTTTGAATATGTGCCGTATGTGTCAGTCAAGGCTATCTGTTCCATGTCTGAATCATAAATTTCCCTTTCTGTAGCGTTTTCCAGTGGCGGACTATCTAGATCAATCTCGTTTGTTTTTACTGTCCTGACTTCCACTGATAAACGTCTGCCAGATGTTGCTTCTTCATATTTTTCACCACTAGTGGAGTCCTCGTGATTAGGCTGAATCTTCCTGGGATGAAAAGGCGTGGTTTTCCTTTTACCTTTTGTTTTTACCTTCTTTTTTATGCTACTGGTGCCTGGGCTCCTGGTTTCTGTCTGAACTAAAGGGGAGGGATTTTTCTCTTCCTCCTTACTGAGATACAGGCATGGGGACTTTTGTCTTTCATCATTTGGAGTTGAAAGAGAAGTATAATCATTTTCTGGTTTTGTGTAATGACATTTTTCATTAATTCTTTTTGATTCTCTCACATAACATTTCTCTGCAGTAAAACTTAGACGCTCCATGGTGATAAACGGGTGTTTTAGAGCATCCACTGGTTTGATCCGATCTGCTGGATTCACTTTCAACATTTTTTTCAGAAAGTCTAGAAAAGCTTTCGTGTCGTCAAAATCCCTGGGCTCTCGTTGTTTACATAAAAGTATATCATTTAGATCAGTTATGTTTTTGCCAGCTGTCCTGTTTGTCTCACTACCTGTTGTTTCTTCAAATTCTTCTGGGGATTTGAGTGTCCAAAGGATCAGAAATCAAGCTGCAAAAATATTTCATTCAAATAACCTAAAAGAGGTTGTAGTTTACTAAAGTGGAGCATGCTGGACTCTTTTGTCTCTTCCTGGCCTGACTTTCACCTGAAAGACGGCGATGACGGGTCGATGGTCAGACGTCTTCACGCTGGAGCAGCTGTTGTATCTCAGCACACTTATGTCATTGGCCTGCCTACTCCTGAACAGAATCCTGTCCTGTTAACATAAATACCCTCCATTAAAGCTAAAAGCTGCTATAAATGATGAATAACCAAAGATCAGAGGCAACCTGTGAGCACCGTTACATCTGATCATCTGTTGCTGTGTGTGGTCTTACTGTGTATGAAGGCGTCCTCTGTTTAGACGTGGTGTCATAGTTATCGCAGCCAATAACTATGACACCACGTCTTTGGAAGCCCTTAAAGATCGTACCTTGGGGGAGAAGAATGACATCATCACATCTTGCAAGAACTACAGAAATGGGAAGCTTCACACGTACCATCTTCAATTTCCTTGGAGAGCTGGTCATGCTCCAAAAGAAGGCTCATATCGCCACCTACTGTGCATTTCATGATGTTTTCCACGTCAGAACGACTTTTACTCAGCCGGAAGTTAAAATCTCCGAACCAGAACACTTGGTCAAACTTAGAAGTGACGTCAGCTGAAAGTAAAACAATAAATAAAAAATTCAGAGTTCCTGCCAGGAACTTTGAAGCAGCAGGTTATTTTTTTGCTTACATGGGTTGGAGCGATACTGGTTGGTATCTGGAAGGATTATAGGAAGCTCTAAATCCTTGATGATCTTGTTGTAATCAAGTATTCTGTTGTAGACTTTGGTATCTCCAGCTGGTAGAGGCAACACATTAAAAACAGTTAAAGAATGTGTTTCTATCATATTTTTATTAAGTCAGAATAAATCTTATTTCCACAAAAATTTCTTCCTTAATTAGAAACAACTAACTACCAAACTCACATGTGAAGTGGGATGTTATGAAGAGGAAGGAAGTGCCAAAAAAGGTAAAAGTGACTCCCAAAGCTCCTTTGGTCTTGATCTGTGAGATTATCCTGGTTGTGACTGTGGCGTGTTCCAGTTCTGTATAGACCAACGGAGCAAATAACAAGAGTTTAAACAAAAAAATCAACAAAGAAAGTAGACGACTTTACTCATTCTGAACGACAGTGGTGCCCCGCAAACGTTTTCACGGGGGGCCAGTGAGAATTTGGGGGTGGCACACCAAATCTGTCCTTGTGGTAAGTCTGGGAGAGTTTAGCTTGTGGCTGTGCATTTCATTGTTCATTCATTTGGCATCCAACACATTTACCTCAAATCCGTGGTATAACAGTTATTTCAATTATTATTAGGGATGTCCGATATTTTAATCTTTCTACCGATATTATCGGCCGATATTGGCCTTAAAAAGCAATATCGGAAAATATCGGTATCGGTTTTTACTCCTATAGTGACCCAACTTTTACATACATGCACATATTACCCATCAAACTGTTTGGCTTCATCTCCTCTCTCTCAAAATGCCAAAATATGACAGATCTGATCTTTACTTGTTGAGATATTGTAGTTTTATTTGGTACAACTTGTGAATTTTTAGTAATTTGCCCTGTGTAATGAGGGTCTGCCACATAGCACATAGCTACATGTAGCTAGCCAGCAAACAAGCAACAGAATCTTCACCCAAGGCTTGCTTTTCTTAAATTAAGATCTTTATTAATGTTTTATCACCATAACTACAAAATACAAAAAGAGAAAAAAATATATTACTGACGTCTTAGCGTCGCGCTTAGCCATTAGCCTTGCTTAGCGATTAGCCTCGCTTAGCGATTAGCCTCGCTTAGCATTTGTACTCTCACGCTTAGGGCTGGGCGATATGGCCTCAAATCTATATTGCGATATAATCTGAAGCATGTGCGATAACGATACATATTGCGATATATTTTTTCCTCTGTTTATATGTCAAAATGGCATACTTTTAAAAATCCTCATATGGCAAATATATTACAGCAGAATAAAGACGTCCAAATCTCGTGTGTAGAATGCTCCTCGTCCTCCGCCCGCTCCATGCTTGCAGTCACTGTCATTCTGTTGGCCCAGTGTCGGCGCGGGTGCACATCTTAGTGACGTCATCATGTGTTATTGCGATATCGCGATAGAGCCAAAAACTCTATCATTACCCAATTTTATATCGTTTCTACCTTATATCGTTTATATTGCCCACCCCTACTCACGCTGCTTACATTTTATCAACTAAGTAACTTTAACACACGCCCAAACATTCCCTAAAGAAACCAATAGTTACAAAGACAAATGTTCTCCAAGGTACGAACGTATGAAGCAAAACCAGCGTGTTTACGATCTGTTTTTTCGTTCGTTTCTGACTAAATGTAAATGTAAACGAAGAGCGGAGGCCGAGCGGAGGAAACGGAAACTACGTCAGTGATAGGTCTGAGTTGAGATCGCTCACTCTGTCACGTTTTGCGCAGACAATATAACAAAGATTGTTTGTAACAGCGATATCTCACTTTGATCAGTTTTCAAAACCTAAAAGATTTTAACCTTTTTATCATTAATTCACCTGTACTATTTATTAACTTATCAAACCTTTCCCATCATGAACTTAACAATTATCTGTAGCCTAAAGGCATGACAGAGAGTTAGTCAGAATTATCTCAAGTACAATGGCATTCAGCTAGCCTAGTGAACTAGACCAATTCTTGCTTTGCAGAGTTTGGTCTAGGCACGCTTCATAGGAACCCTCGCAGCCCAAACCACTGCTGTGTCTATTCAATCACAACTCGCTATAGTTTTGGTTGGGCCAATCACAGCGCTCTATATCATGGGCCAATCACAGAGCGGGAGTAGCCGATGACATCAGCGCTGCGGCCGCGAACGCCGCGAACCCAAGCAACATGGCGGCAACTCGGAAAACACGTTCGTTTGAAACGGCTTTGTCATCAACATTGGATTATTTAGACTCCAACATGCGTAAGTCTGTCTGATATACTTAGCGGCTTCTTATTTTTATCAAACAAAGTAGTGCAATGTCCCAGTACACCTGATATTCGCATGTTTTTATACAAAAACGACAGAAATCATTGAAGCTAGACGCTATTAAAGCCTCCCGCTTTTCCATCGCCGTGATTACGTCATGTTGTTCGTCACTCTGATTGGTCCTAGCGCTATCCAATTGCGTGCTGACATTTTGAAAGACAACCGTAGATCCCGCCTCACGACTGAGAGCCGTCAGTGGTTCGTGGCCAGACTATATATTCACATATATAGGATGGCTTGCCAGGCTAGCATTCAGCTGTTGTTGGAGACAAATTAAAAATGACATTTTTTTTCTATTACTAACTTAAATAGAAGTAGTTGTCATTTTGCACAGATAATGTTTAAAGCTTAAGCATTCATGATATGAAATATGTGATGTTAGATGTAACCTAGAAGATTTATTTTATTATATTTTTCATTATGGGGGACACCGCATATATCGGTATCGGTTTATATCGGTATCGGAAATTAAAAATTAGACAATATCGGATATCGGTAAAAAAGCCAATATCGAGCATCCCTAATTATTATTTAAACTTTTTTTGAGAATTTTAACTTTTTGAGAGTTTAATGCATGTTGCTGTTTTCTAGCAGCAGCAAAAAAAAAAAATTGCTCTGCAGGTCAGCCTAGTCATGCTCCATTAAACAGTTTTTTGTCTTGCCAAAGACCAGCGCTCTATTGGGCGGGCTTAGCACCAGAGCTGCAACGGAGAAAAACTAAAAAGATGGCGTCGGCTCAGAAATGGCGCTAGTTTCAAACGGCTTTGGAATCAACTTTGAATGATTTAGACTTGAGACATGAGCAGATAGAGGTAGTCATTTATGTCAAAAAAGGATGTAGTTGTTTTAGGGCTGAGCGATATGGCCTAAAATCAGTATCACGGTATATTGAGGAGTTCACCTCGATAACAATAAATGAATGATAACTACATGTTTGCGCAAAAACAAGTTATCCACTAGATGGGGCTGTCACGTGTATTATGTTGAGTCACGTTGTCATGTGACTCGAGGTGGTACAGCTTCCTAAAGGGACATGCACGTCGCCAACCAACACACATCTTTTCATATTTTTATTTATTATGGGAAAAACGATATCGATAAGAGTCAGAAATTTCGATAAAGATACATTTTTGATTTATTGCCCAGCCCTAATTTGTTTCCTCTTCGATGGTGTATGCTGTACTGCCCCGTTGACTGATTGTCGTATCTATGAATATGTCATGTTGTGTGTTGCTCCGATTGGTCTTAGCGCTGTCCAATTGCGTCCAGAGACAGAAAGACAACTGTAGATTCCGCCCCACGACTCAGCTCTGTCTATGGGTCGTGGCCAGACTATATATTTACATATATAGGATGGCTCTCCAGTGGCTGTCTTTACAAAAGCCTCCTGTCTGCATGCCGGAAAAATAAACAAAACGGAGACTTTAAGCCCTTTTTATAAGACACACCATGCCGGCAAATCAGCGCAATATTACCGCAACGTATAATGAAAATGAAAGTAAACACGCGCTTAAGTTTCACTTTTGTAAACAGGACTGCGCAACATTACCACCACGGTCTGAGCTCTTATAAACGACCTTGAGGCTCCCAGATGCCGCATCGGCTTTGCGGCAAATTGGCGGCATTGTTTTATAGAAAGGGCTCATCAGCAAAACAAGTATAAGCATTTCCTCCATCAGAATCAGAAAGACTTTATTTATCCCCTAGGGGCAATTGAAGAAAAAAACAGCAGAGCAGCATAGCGTTGAAGATATCCAGCTCCGTCTCCGTTTTGTTTATTTTTACGTCATGCAGACAGGAGGCTGCCACCTTGGAATCACGTGAGGGGAGAACGCGCTCCAAATGATCATCTCAGCTGATTCTGTTTACAAAAGTGAAACTTAAGCGCGTATCGCGGACTTCCGTGTAGTAGTAGCAGCAGCCCTTACCTCAGACCATGACACCCTTTGAGTGATGGTGCTTTTGTGACACGTGACTTTTCCCACTGTGGGATCAATAAAGTCTATTCTATTCACTTCATTGTAATTCATGGTTAAGCAGAAGTGGGATGGTAATATTGTTTTTGTTTGAGTTGGTGCTCCTGTTAAATTATTTTTTAATCCTCCTTTATGTCTTTGTTTGTCTCTTAAAAGGCAATTTCACAATGTTACAGCAGCAAAAATATTATTATTATTATTATTATTATTATTAATAATAATAATAATAATAATAATAACCCTTTCATCCTCTCTTTGACCCCCGTGTTGTACGAGAAGCAGCCACTGAAAGGATTTCTGAGCTCACTGGCCCCTGGAAATTGACAATTCTTCTATATTCTGTGTTTTTCTATGACACTGTTGCTGACTCGGGGAGTTTGCACAAAGGGCCAGTCTGTGGGTTAAGTATAAAAGGAAAGGGTTAAACCAGGAAAGGCACAGTTTGGTGCAAGAGCAAGAACAGCAGCAGCAGCAGCAGCAACCCACTGGCCATCAAAATGACCTCCAGTGGCATGAACATGATGAGCAGGGTGAGTCTAGCAAAGTTTGGTGGTCCTGTAAATAAAATCTGTTTTTAAATATTTAGATTAATAGCTTCACTAGTTTCATAAATTTATTTCATAATGAGGAAAAAAAAAGCTTCAAATCTGACCTCAGATGACTGAAAATGAGAGTTAAAACCAACACAGTTGCATGTTTAGCAGCCAGAAGCCTTAGTTTTTTATTCATTAAGGAGAAAACCAAAGATCAGCTCGAATACATCAACTTTCTGTTGTTTTTCCTTCAGATCATCTTCTACGAGGACAGGAACTTCCAGGGCCGTTCCTATGAGTGCATGAGCGACTGCCCAGACATGTCCTCCTACCTGAGCAGGTGTCACTCCTGCAGGGTGGAGAGAGGCTGCTTCATGGTCTACGACCGCACCAACTACATGGGTAACCAGTACTTCATGAGGAGGGGCGAATATGCTGACTACATGAGCATGATGGGCATGAGCGACTGCATCAGGTCCTCCCGTATGATTCCCATGGTAAGAAATCATCTTACACTTCTTTTTAAACACGGCGTCGGTTCGGTTCTGGGTTTAACCTGCTCCTCGTTGGCTCCACAGCACAGGGGATCCTACAGGATGAGGATCTACGAGAGGGAGAACTTCGGAGGTCAGATGTATGAGCTGATGGACGACTGTGACAGCATCATGGACCGTTACCGCATGTCCAACTGCATGTCCTGCAACGTGATGGACGGCCACTGGCTGATGTACGAGCAGCCCCATTACAGAGGCAGGATGATGTACATGAGGCCTGGCGAGTACAGGAACTTCATGAACATGGGCATGAGTGGCATGAGGTTCATGAGCATGAGGCGCATCACCGACTCCTGCTATTAACTCTCTCTGCACTAAATAAAACTGTCATAATCTAAACGGATGCTGTTAAAGTCTTAAGTATTCATCACACAATGGTGAAATTACATCTCCGCATTTGACCCATCCCCGTGGGGAGCAGTGAGCTGCAGCTGTGGCCGCGCTCGGGAACTATTTGGTGGTTTAACCAATCCCATCCTTAGTGCTGAGTGTCAAGCGAGGAGGTATTGGGTCCCATTTTTTCAAAGTCTTTGGTATGACCCGACCGGGAATCGAACCCTGATCTCCCAGTCCCAGGGGCAGACACTCTACCACTAGGCCACCGGAGCTGGTAACTGTGTTTCAGTCATTATTCTCATCTAGTCCTAAACAAATTTACTGAAAACCCAAACACTGAAAACTAGAAGAGCACAAAAAAAAATTATTTAGAAATGGTCTAACTCCAAACCAAACTTTATGTTTTTTCTTTCACCAACACTGCAATAATCTCCCAGCCTCATATAAAATCAATTGCTCACAAACTCTTCAAGGTCTCCTGCAAATTCTAAACTGGGCAAGGTAGTTTTACCTTACGCAGAGGCAATTCAATGTGTTTTTCAGGTGCAAGAAAAAACAGTGAAAACGTAAAACAGTGCATTTTCAAATAAATAAAATTTAAAGAAAAGACAAAATCAAAGTCTGAGCAGTTAAAATGTGCACCAGAAGAAGCAATTAATCAAATGAGTGCCTTTTCCATTTTCCAGAATTAGTTAAAGATATTTTTATTCAACTTGTGAATCAGTTTCAGGGCTATTTGAAGAAGAAGAAGAAAATTTTAAAAACTGAGCTGTTTGCTAATGCTAATATAACAATAATGATAATAATCAGTTTTATTTTTTATTCAGTGTGATTGTATTTATTTATTCATTCATTAGCTGTTTCAGACTAATCGAACCTCCACGTGAAAAAAAAGTTCAAAATTAAATAAAACAACGTTGACAAACATCCCAAAACAAATAACTACAAAATAATTTTAAATATTAGGCATCTATGAATAATAAAATATATATCTAAGTTGAGGAGAATAAATTATTATAGTGTTATACAATAACAATGTAAAAAGTTTTAAAATTTACCCTTGCCACCTGCAGATCCACCACTAGAGGGCAGTAGACATGTATGGGACTGGTAGGTTTCTGATGAAGGTGCTAATCCTGTTACTACAAGGTTTAATGGCCAGACATGTTTTGATGTGAATTTATGACAATCTACAAGAAGTTAAAACAGCAAACATGAGTTTTGGAGATTTAGGGCTGCTTGATTACAAGGGAACTTATTTGCAAAACGTTCATTCAGGTACAAAAAAAAAATCACTTTTCTCAAGCAAATCACATTAAAAAAGATGAGTCTTTGATATGAAGAAGATGCTGAGTTGTGGTCCGTTCTGTCTCTTGGCCAGCAGGGGGCGCCTCTTCTGTTGCTGTTGTGGTTTTTTTTTTTTTTTTTTTAAACTACAGGTCCTCAAAAAATGAGCATATTGTGATGACGTTCATTATTTTCTGTAATGTACTGATAAACATTAGACTTTCATATATTTTAGATTCATTACACACAACTGAAGTAGTTCAAGACGTTTATTGTTTTAATATTGATGATTGTGGCATATAGCTCATGAAAACCCAAAATTCCATCTCAAAAAATTAGCATATTCCAACCGACCAATAAAAGAAAAGTGTTTTTAATACAAAAAAGGTCAACCTTCAAATAATTATGTTCAATTATGCACTCAATACTTGGTCGGGAAACCTTTTGCAGAAATGACTGCTTCAATGCGGCGTGGCATGGAGGCAATCAGCCTGTGGCACTGCTGAGGTGTTATGGAGGCCCAGGATGCTTCGATAGCGGCCTTAAGCTCATCCAGAGTGTTGGGTCTTGCGTCTCTCAACTTTCTCTTCACAATATCCCACAGATTCTCTATGGGGTTCAGGTCAGGAGAGTTGGCAGGCCAATTGAGCACAGTAACACCATGGTCAGTAAACCATTTACCAGTGGTTTTGGCACTGTGAGCAGGTGCCAGGTCGTGTTGAAAAATGAAATCTTCATCTCCATAAAGCTTTTCAGCAGATGGAAGCATGAAGTGCTCCAAAATCTCCTGATAGCTAGCTGCATTGACCCTGCCCTTGATAAAACACAGTGGACCTACACCAGCAGCTGACATGGCACCCCACACCATCACTGACTGTGGGTACTTGACACTGGACTTCAGGCATTTTGGCATTTCCCTCTGCCCAGTCTTCCTCCAGACTCTGGCACCTTGATTTCCGAATGACATGCAAAATTTGCTTTCATCTGAAAAAAGTACTTTGGACCACTGAGCAACAGGCCAGTGCTGCTTCACTGTAGCCCAGGTCAGGCGCTTCTGCCGCTGTTTCTGGTTCAAAAGTGGCTTGACCTGGGGAATGCGGCACCTGTAGCCCATTTCCTGCACACGCCTGTACACGGTGGCTCTGGATGTTTTCACTCCGGACTCAGTCCACTGCTTCTGCAGGTCCCCCAAGGTCTGGAATCGGTCCTTCTCCACAATCTTCCTCAGGGTCCGGTCACCTCTTCTCGTTGTGCAGCGTTTTCTGCCACACTTTTTCCTTCCCACAGACTTCCCACTGAGGTGCCTTGATGCAACACTCTGGGAACAGCCTATTCGTTCAGAAATTTCTTTCTGTGTCTTACCCTCTTGCTTGAGGGTGTCAATGATGGCCTTCTGGACAGCAGTCAGGTCGGCAGTCTTACTCATGATTGCGGTTTTGAGTAATGAACCAGGCTGGGAGTTTTTAAAAGCCTCAGGAATTTTTTGCAGGTGTTTAGAGTTAATTAGTTGATTCAGATGATTAGGTTAATAGCTCCTTTAGAGAACCTTTTCGTGATATGCTAATTTTTTGAGATGGAATTTTGGGTTTTCATGAGCTGTATGCCACAATCATCAATATTAAAACCAATAAACGGCTTGAACTACTTCAGTTGTGTGTAATGAGTCTAAAATATATGAAAGTCTAATGTTTATCAGTACATTACAGAAAATAATGAACTTCATCACAATATGCTAATTTTTTGAGAAGGACTTGTATATAATCATAAACTGAAGGTGATTATGTATAAAGCATTTAAGAAACATTTGTAAAGGTAGATTAAAATCAATAAAATCATCAAATGAAAAAACTTCTTTATATTATCAAATTAAAGCTGGAACAATCACCAAATTTAACACATTTTTATGATGCATTGTTTGCTTTTGTAGTTTTCTGTTGAGCAAAATTTTGAATCCTTTTACTTTAAAGAAAGTGTTTAACTCGTGATTACAGTAGCGGGGGTACTGACTAATATAACTGAGTGGGCAGTCAACTAAATATCAAAAATAAAAAAAATGCATAAGTTGGAAAAAAAACAGCCTAAAACATATTTGTCAGTGAAGAAAAGCAAATAGAGCTGTAGTTCCCCTACACATTTAGAATGACTGCAGTTTTACGACAGATTCCTAAAATAAAATATGAAGACCATTGTGTCATGGAGTTGTATGTTGAGGTAGGACCCAAATGCGGTGGAGTGAGGTGGTGGTCCAGGAAACAAAGTGTCAAAAAGAAAGGTGTTTATTTTAAGGCTTGGTCTGGAGCAGAAACACGAAGCAAAAACTCTAGGAACCGACAAGGAGCTGAGAGTATAACTGGGTTTTAAATAGACAGGCGAGTGAATACAATGACAATGGTGCAGGTGTGATGATTACTGATAACGGCCTACAGGTGTGACTAGTTAACTGAGGGCTGGGAGGAAAGACAAAAACACAAGAGGACTGAAACTGAACCAAAAAAAACAATAAGATACAATAACTTAAATAAGATGATATTAGAAATGAAGACTGAGAGAATAAAACCAAACAAGTGGAAGCTAAATTAACATCCATCCATCCATCCATCCATTTCCGTCCACTTATCCGGAGTCGGGTCGCGGGGGCAGCAGCTTAAGGAGGGAGGTCCAGACTTCCCTCTCCCCAGCCTCTTGGGCCAGCTCCTCCGGGGGAATCCCAAGGCGTTCCCAGGCCAGCCGAGAGGTATAGTCCCTCCAGCGTGTCCTGGGTCTTCCTTTGGGTCTCCTCCCGGTTGGACGTGCCCGGAAAACCTCACCAGGGAGGCGTCCGGGAGGCATCCTAATCAGATGCCCGAGCCACCTCAACTGGCTCCTCTCGATGTGGAGGAGCAGCGGGTCTACTCCGAGCCCCTCCTGGATGACCGAGCTCCTCACCCTATCTCTAAGGGAGAGCCCAGCCACCCTGCGGAGAAAACTCATTTCGGCCGCTTGTGTCCGCGATCTCGTTCTTTCGGTCACTACCCAAAGCTCGTGACCATAGGTGAGGGTAGGAACGTAGATCGACCGGTAAATTGAGCGCTTCGCCTTTCGGCTCAGCTCTCTCTTCACCACGACAGACCGGTACAACGCCCCCATCACTGCAGACGCAGCACCAATCCGCCTGTCGATCTCACGCTCCACCCTTCCCTCACTCGTGAACAAGACCCCGAGATACTTGAACTCCTCCACTTGGGGCAGGACCTCGTCCCTGACCTGGAGAAGGCATTCTACCCTTTTTTCAACTCAAGACCATGGTCTCGGATTTAGAGGAGCTGATTCTCATCCCAGCTGTTTCACACTCGGCTGCGAACTGCTCCAGCGAAAGCCGGAGATCACGTTCTGATGAAGCCAACAGGACCACATCATCTGCAAAAAGCAGAGACCTGATCCTTAGGCCACCAAAACGGATCCCCTCACCATCTTGGCTGCACCTAGAAATCCTGTCCATAAAAGTTATGAACAGAATCGGTGACAAAGGGCGCCCTTGGCGGAGTCCAACTCTCACCGGAAACGAGTCCGACTTACTGCCGGCAATGCGGACCAAGCTCTGACACTGGTCGTACAGGGACTTAACAGCCCGTATCAAGGGGCCTGGTACCCCATACTCCCAGAGTACCTCCCACAGGGCCCCCTGAGGGATGCGGTCGAACGCCTTCTCCAAATCCACAAAGCACATGTAGATTGGTTGGGCAAACTCCCACGCACCCTCCAGGACCCCCCCCCCCCCCAACATCCAGAGCCTTAATGAAATCCGGGCGGATCTCATCCACCCCCGGAGTAGATGATGAAAGATAAAGATGGGGGAACAACATCTAAGAGAACAGGGGTCAAAGGTCAAAGACACACAAGGAGGAGAACTAAATGCAACATAGACTAAACAAACTGGAAAGGGAAGATAATAATGTAAAATATATTTAATGGAGAAAATAAAATGCACAGGGGGACACGGAAAACTGAAATTAATGCGTCGGAGACAAGGGGGAGGGGATATAGGACATAGGACGACATGGACATGAGACATTTTAAAAGGCATTTCAAACACATTTTTCTGCTTTATGGGCATTTTGGTGTCCCCTTCCCCATCATATTCTTCTTTGTATTTCTTTCTGGTTTTAGCAACATGATGTAACATTTTGGGATGAAGATACAAATGAGCAAACCAAAACTAGAAGCTAGAATAGCAAAGATTTCTACAGCGACACTGAACTTTCCAGGAGAGCTGACATACGCTGGGATGAAAGTGATCCACACAGCACAGAATATCAACATGCTGAAGGTGATGAATTTAGCTTCGTTGAAGTTATCAGGAAGTTTACGAGCCAGAAAGGCAAAAATGAAACACAACATGGCCAGAAGGCCAATGTATCCAAGTACAGACCAGAAGCCCACAGCTGAGCCCAGAGAACACTCCAAGATGATTTTATCTTTAAAATCTTTCAAATTTTCAGATGGAAAAGGAGGAGAAAGAGCTAACCAGAGGAGACATATGATCACTTGTATAAAAGTGAAACCCAGAACACTGAGTCTCTGCTGTGTAGGCCCAAACCATTTCAGGATGTTTTCCCCAGGAAGTGTTGCTTTAAAGGCCATTAGGACCACCATGGTTTTCCCCAGAACACAGGAGAGACACAGAACGAAGGTGATGCCAAAAGCTGTGTGACGAAGCATGCAGGACCACTCTGATGGACGTCCGATGAAGGTCAGAGAGCAGAGGAAACACAGAGTCAAGGAGAAGAGCAGCAGGAAGCTCAGCTCAGAGTTGTTTGCTCTGACTAGAGGAGTTTTCCTGTATCTGAAGAAAATGAAAGCTACAACAGCAGTCAGGCAGGTTCCAAATAACGAGGCGGCAGTGAGAAGTGATCCCATAATTTCTTCATATGAAAGAAATTCAGCCTCTTTTCTTACACATGCATCTCTTCTCTCGTTTGACCAGAACTCAGGGGGACATCTCACACAAGTGATGGAATCTGGAAAAAACAGTTCAACTTAAGAATAAACATTTACATCTCAGCAAAGTTAATTTATGTCAAAAGCTGCACAACAAGGACAGTAAAATAAAATATGTCCTGATCTACAGTGAATGTTTTACATGATGGGGTACTGGAGATCCTGAATCGAGATCATCTAACCAAAATTTTGTAATGGATCCAATACAACTGTAACGCAAAAGAATGCCATAAATAATGGAAAACTTCTATTTTTAGCAATTTGTTGAGTTTATACAGGTCCTTCTCAAAAAATTAGCATATTGTGATAAAGTTCATTATTTTCTGTAATGTACTGATAAACATTAGACTTTCATATATTTTAGATTCATTACACACAACTGAAGTAGTTCAAGCCGTTTTTTTGTTTTAATATTGATGATTGTGGCATACAGCTCATGAAAACCCAAAATTCCTATCTCAAAAAATTAGCATATTCCAACTGACCAATAAAAGAAAAGTGTTTTTATTACAAAAAAGGTCAACCTTCAAATAATTATGTACAACCAAAGTAACTGGAATGGAAAATTTGGAAATGACCAAAGGCATAATTTCACACTGATTATCACCTCCTTTGCATGTTAAATGTTGGAACAGCTAAAATGCATGTTCTAAACTGGTTTCCATTTATATAATTTGAAATTTGTATTACTTAGCTTACAGTATTTTTCGATTGCTAAAACGCGTTTGTCGAAACTGTACGTTTCTTTCAAAACTGCACACACAAAACCCCAAACATCACACACAAATTGCTAAACCCTGGCATCCCTTTGCAAAACAACTCTGCCATCAAATCTCATAACATGTTAACAAAATGGAACACGTGTTTTCATTTGGTAAACACAGGCATGTTTTCACATGACACACACTTACCATTCATTGAATAAACACAAGTAGCATTTGGCAGAACACTACCAAGCATGGAAAGAACATTGAAGAGCAAAACTGAAAACACAATTAGAGAAATGGAACACACGGGATCTATTACTCCCATGTCTCTGTTCTCCATTGCTCATCAAACACAACAGAGCGTCAAGCCTCCTTTTATGCTGCAGTCCCTGATTGCAAATTGCTCGCCAGACCCGAAAGTTTAGAGACTTGAATATTTGTGTGTTGTTGATTGAAGCTTTGAGGATTTATGAGAAGTGTGTGTAAACCTGATAATTGTGTGCTGCGTTTTGACAGCAAGGTAATGTGAAAATGACATCAGAGTGTAAAGGAGGAAAATCAGAGTTCTAATATGATAAGGATATCTTGAGTAGCGATAAATTGAGTCAAGCGATTGGGAACAGAAGTAGAGGTTGTGAAAATCGTGCCTCAATTTTGCTTTTTGAGTTTTAGCAATCGAAAAAACTAACAAAAAGTTACACGCAGTTACTTTTCCATAAGTTTTTTAAGGAAACATTTGAAATTTTATTTTCTTCATAAGTGAGATTCTTCTTCTTTTTTTTTAAATGTAAATACAAACTATTCATCCAATCATTCATTCATGTATAACCAGATGAAAGTGTAAAACAATTAATATTAAACCTGTATTGTTGCTTATTTCTCCCTCAGCACACAATATGCAGTCATGGCAGCAAACAGGTTTTCCTTTCTGCAGAACTTTACGTGTTCCTGGAGGACACTGATCACTGCAAACTGATACAGGAACCTGCATGAACAAATGAAATATAGAGAAATTAACACAATGATAAACACTGACCATCTAAAAAAAATTCCTTTTCTTTTTATTTTAATAACCCAAATTCTGGAATCATTAACGGTGAAAACATTGAATTATCAGTTTTTGTTGTGCAGATTACCTGCAGAGACCTTTGTGCCCAAATCAATGACTTATTTAGAAAATTCATTTGTTTTTCTGCAGCTAGCGATGAATCATAAACACCGACTGTGACAAAGTCCACATGGCCATTTGGTCTTGGCTGCCAGTTGATGATCTCATACTTAGCTACGGGATCACCATTCTCATTAAAGTACACCTCATCTCCTTCCTTTGTTTTGAAGGCAACCTTTTGGATTTGCTGTAAAACCTATGAAATAATTGAACATTTAAAAAAATGTATTCGCTCAGAAATATGATATTTACTAAAATGTGCTTTGCTTGTTGTTTGGATAGTAAAATGACATTGAAGGTAACCTTTCATATTTGCTGTAGAATCAAGAAGCATCAAAATGCGTTATAACACAAATAAACATCTTATTATATTATCTTGCAAATACAAAAACTTAAGACATTTTGATTTTAACTGCTCCAGCCAAATTACACTTCTAAAAATTTTTTCACCTTTTAAAAAAAAAAATTACATTTTTTAATTTTAAAAAACTCATAAATATGACAGATATTTACTAAAATGAGCTTTGCTTGTGGTTTGGACAGTAAAATGACATTGATGCCACATATCAGTCTCACCATGAGTGGATCTAGCTTCACACTGCTGTTACAGGTTTCATGACACTCCAGAATATTGTGCAGAGCATGGGCCACTGCATACACTCCTTTATAGACGTTATTAAAAATGGGCATGTGTGACATGTCAGTAAAAATGTTTTCCACTCCAGTCAGATCCTCATGACCGGTACATTCTCTCTGAGTCTCTCCAGGCTGGGAAAGTTTGAATTTACAGCTGAATAAGGCCTCCCAGAACTCTGTGAACAAACCATCATTTGATGAATTAAGTGGCTTCACATCCAGCATGAACTCTGTAAGTCCACTAACGTGTGCTTTAGGTATGTAAAGCCCTATAGCTCCATCCAAGATGTGATTTTCATCCCCTTTTGCAGTTTGAGTATCAAAAATCCACGCCTCGGTACCGACCCACTGGTACCCTGTCAGGTTATTGACTGACAGCTTGTGTATAATGACATCCAAGTCCATGTTTGCAAGAAAAGCCACAATGACTTTTGACGTTGAGGCCTTGATGATGTCGATAATCTTTTGGATTTTGTCTGATGAGTCTGTTCTAAAGAAAGGCAGAGAATATTCCAAGCAAATTCCCAACTCTAGGGCAGTTTCTGTGAATATAGCCATGCCGTTATTCCCATAATCATTATTTGATTTTATAGCTCCAACCCAAGTCCAACCAAAGTGTTTGACCAAGTGGGCCAGAGCTCTGCTCTGATAGTAGTCACTGGGTATGGTTCTGAGAAACGACGGGTACTTAGATTTATCACTGAGACAGGCACATGTAGCATAGTAGCTGATCTGAAATATAAGAAATATGTTTTTATGTTCTTTTCCACATATTCCATATTTTCCACATAATAATCAAGCTTCTTACCCACCAGTGGGATATGAAAAGGTCCGATGACGGTAGATATTGCCATGCTTGGAGAGGAGGAGGCTTCTCCCATTATAGCCTGAACTTGTGCAGGTTTGGTACATGCCTTTAGGGCTGCAGGATCGTTTTCATTACCATTAATCAAGGCCAGAGCAGCTTTGATGCTTCTGGCATTGGAGCCACAGGTATCATACAAATGATAGCCCAGAGAAACCCCTGGCAGTAGATCTGAGCTATTATTGATCTCCTCAATAGCAAAACGCATAGCCTGGGCTAACTGGAATTCTCTGAAATTTAAACTTCATTCAGACAGTTTAAGATAATTGGTACAATAAATGGGACTTTCTGAAAATAAAAGCATTATTGCAATAAAATGCAAGCATATAACATTAATATAAATGTGTTTGTTTTGTGTTAATCTAAATGCTCCATTTTATTTTTGTACCCGGGTTTTTAAGATATTTATGTCTTAATAGTTTACCTCATGCATTGAAGCAGCTTTGGTTGTTCCGTGAAGTTTTCCTCCATTTCTATCCAGCTGGAATGAAAAGAAAAGAGTCCACCCAACATAATGTCTCCATCTTTAAGTAGTTGAGGGTTTTCTATGTATCCTATCTGTCTGCATTCATGTTCCTGAGCCACAGAGTCAGATGCCACCAACATTAACTGTAAAAGTGCCCATCGCTGCCCTAGCCACATATGTGTGAACATCATGCTGCATGACAGAGTCACTCTGTGGGTGGCACCAGATATGTAGAAGGAGAACATTTGCACTAATTTATGTTTGGAGAACAAGCAGCAAGTGTTTATTTCTCTGTGGACCTACAAGGTGGAGCAAAGGTGGACTTAATCTGGTTTGTTTTTCTTTTGCTATAGAGGGGAACGTCCAGGGGAGACAAACAGGACTAAATCATTCTCTAGTAGCAAAAAACTGCTTAACTTCCCAAAATATTGTTTTTTTCTTTTTTGTTTGTCCTAGATTTTCTTCTTTGGATCTCAAGGGAACTTAAAATATTTAATTATACATAACAATATAAAAAAGATTATTTTTCATGAACAAGTTTTTGATTTGAACTTTGAAAAATGTTGTTATACACTGATGTTCAAGACAATGGAGTCCAAGGTATTAAACTCAACGTATTAAATATAAGGAATCCAAGGTAATAAAAAATGAAATCCTATTACTGTGAATATTATTGAATCTGGAGTCCTAAAAAGTGAGTCTTTTTCATATTTTTTGATAATGTGTGGTCCTTTTTTGCATATATTCAATATAAGTGATTGATGACTGATAGATATATCGAAAACCTTTCAGTCACTGCAGTGTGAGGATCCTAAATGTTGTTTCTTTGTCTCCATAATTCTTTATGTTTGCAATATGAAAAGAGAACAAGAAGTTCCAATACATCTGTCAATGAGGTGGAAACAAAAGGTATTACTTTTGTCTCAAAACAAATTTTATCTTTATTTGTTTTTATTTGCAATTGTTTTTTAATCTAGACATTTACATAACTTTTTCTTCATTTTTAAAGCAACACCAAAGAGTTTCCTCGCTTCTCCTGTTGTAAACAACCCTGCTGCAGCCTGCTGTAGCTAGCGCTAACAACGAGCTAACGCTAACATGAGCCAACTAATACTAAACAAGCCACAAACTTGAGGTCCTGCCTCCAGTGGAGGAGTTTAAGTATCTCAGGGTCTTGTTCACGAGTGAGGGAAAGATGATCGATAGGTGGATTGGTGCTGCATCTGCAGTGATGCGGGCGTTGTACCGGTCTGTCGTGGTGAAGAGAGAGCTGAGCCGGAAGGTGAAGCTCTCGATTTACGATATCAACATACGATTTATGATCTACGTTCCTAGCCTCATCTATGGTAATATGCTTTGGGTAGTGACCGACGGAACAAGATTGCGGATACAAGCGGCTGAAATGAGCTTTCTTCGCAGGGTGTCTGGGCTCTCCCTTAGTGATAGGGTGAGAAGTTCGGTCATCCGGGAGGGGCTCGGAGTAGATCCGCTGCTCCTCCACCTCGAGAGGAGCCAGTTGAGGTGGCTCGGGCATCTAGTTAGGATGCTTCTGGGCACGTCCAACCGGGAGGAGACCTAAAGAAAGACCCAGGATACACTGGAGGGACTATGTCTCTCAGCTGGCCAGGGAACACCTTGGGATTCCCACAAAGGAGCTGGCCCAAGTGGCTGGAGAGAGGGAAGTCTGGGCCTCTCTATTAGGCTGCTGACCCCGTGATCCAAACCCAAATAAGCGGAGGAAAATGGATGGATGGACAACTTGCAAAATCGATGGCTGTCAAATATTTTATTTTAACTGCAATATTTGTTCCAAGCAGGGCCAGAACAAGTGATGAATCATAAAGATGATGGTTTCATATTAATTAGATTAGACATTAAAGGTTTATTGACGCTTCTGATGTGTGACAAGAAAATATGTAATCTCAAAAGACTTTGTGCTAAAATGTGATATAAAAACCGTTAGTGTAAGAACTTCACTGACCAACTGTTAGAAAGGCTTTTGTGGCACCTTGCCCATCATATTCTTCCTTGTATTGCTTTCTGGCCTCAGTAACATAATATAACATTTGGGGATGAAGATACAAGTGAGCAAACCAAAACTAGAGGCTAGAATAGCAAAGATTTCTACAGCAACGCTGAACTTTCCAGGAGAGCTGACATACGCTGGGATGAAAGTGATCCACACGGCACAGAATATCAACATGCTGAAGGTGATGAATTTAGCTTCGTTGAAGTTATCAGGTAGTTTACGAGCTAGAAAAGCAAAAACGAAACACAACATTGCTAACAGTCCAATGTAACCGAGAACAGACCAGAAGCCCACAGCTGAGCCCAGAGAACACTCCAAGATGATTTTATCTTTGTATTCTTTAAAATTCTTAATTGGAAATGGAGGAGAAAGTGTTAACCAGAGTATGCATATGATAATTTGTATAAGAGTGAAGCCCAGAACACTGAGTCTCTGCTGTGTAGGCCCAAACCATTTCATCAGATTTTTCCCAGGAAGTGTTGCTTTAAAGGCCATTAGGACCACCATGGTCTTCCCCAGAACACAGGAGAGACACAGAACGAAGGTGATGCCAAAAGCTGTGTGACGAAGCATGCAGGACCACTCCGAGGGCTGGCCGATGAAGGTCAGAGAGCAGAGGAAACACAGAGTCAAGGAGAAGAGCAGCAGGAAGCTCAGCTCAGAGTTGTTGGCTCTGACTAGAGGAGTTTTCCTGTATCTGAAGAAAATGAAAGTTACAGCAGCAGTCAGGCAGGTTCCAAATAACGAGACGGTGGTGAGGAGGATCCCCATAATATCTTTATAAGACAGAAATTCAGCTTCCTTTTTTATGCAAGCGTCTCTCCTCTCATTAGACCAGGATTCAGGGGGGCATCGCACACAGGTGACAGAATCTGCAAATAAATAATGAGACATACATTAGAAGTGAACTTAACACTGCCTTCCAGATGTGTAGTCACTGGTCTTCTAATAAACCCTGCTCTTAGGCAGTGTTATGAATATGTTACTTTACCAGCTCTGGTGGCCTAGTGGTAGAGTGTCCGCCCCGGGACTGGGAGATCAGGGTTCAATTCCCGGTCGGGTCATACCAAAGAATTTGAAAAAATGGGACCCAATGCCTCCTCACTTGACACTCAGCACTAAGGGGTTGGATTGGGGGGTTTAACCACCAAATAGTTCCCGAGCGCGGCCACAGCTGCAACTCACCACTCCCCACCATGGGGATGGGTCAAATGCGGAGATGTAATTTCACCATTGCGTGATGAATACTTGGTACTTTAACTTTACTTTAACTTTATTATTCAAGCGGGAGCTCAAAGATTGACAATCACAGCTTTACATGGTTCAGACCGACTTGCAATCTGGATCTCCCTCTCTGAGAAAGTAGCACAATCCCTTCATCCCTATTATCTCTACGATGCTGATTAGAGACACAACATTGTCATCACAAATTAGCATGCTTTGATAGCAATGGTTAACATTTCAGACTGTTTCCCAAGGAAAATTTGGCCATGATTGACCAGGACATTGATAAATATGTCACTACATTTTAATGAGCTATTCTTGATCTCTAAATAAACTCTCTGACATCACCAGAAAATTAATTAAAAACAATTAAATACTTGGTAACTCTTAACAATAAGTGTCCCTTTATTAACATTGATTAGTACATTATTAAGCATGATTAAACTATAAAAAAAAAGTATTAACAACTGCTTCATACTAATGTTAATGTTAAGTAATGCATTATTAAGCAAACACTCCCACGGCTCTTTGTCCTAACCTTAAGAACACTCAATAGTTAACGTTATAGGGAACGTTAGTAAAGGGATCCTTTGTTTATTAATGCTTAATAATGCACTAAGTAACGTTAATAAAAGGACCCTTATTGTAAAGTGTTACCAAAAACTTTATAATCAACTACTGTAGGAAAACTTTAAGGATCAAAATGGCACATGATTAGCAAACAAAAAAAATCCACTAAGTACTTTAATCTTATATACAGTATCTCTTTAATCCATTTACTTTGGTGTAGGGGTGTAGCAATATCCAAATCTCACGATACGATATTGTCACGATATGAATCTCACGATACAATATTTATTGCGATATTGAGTGGAGGCTCACGACAATAAGACTCACAACATAAAATACTTTGACTGGAATCCTTCGTGCTGCATTCACCGCTGTAGCCTCCATACTCCATGTTTGTTTTCCTTTGCTGTGTGGGCTGCACGCACTCCCATTGACAAACTGGCCGATTACGCGGAAGCAAAGGATCATGGTCTATGTAGTTTACTTTGCTATGCTCCGGTGGAGCGGACTGAAAAGTGTTATTTTTACCTCAAGACATACTGTACGATATCCTGACAAGACCACGACGATATTGCGATACTGCCAATATTGTTACAGCTCTACTTTGGTGTTATTCAAAGATGAGGCACAGATGTTTTCTTCACAAACTAAATGTATATAAAAAATTTTAAATAAAAAAATGTAAATTGATGAATGAAGTAATTAGGCTGGATAGTTTCTTTAAAAATGATTGTTTCTATTAGAAATTGTTGCAGTGTACCTAAATAAACACAAAGGGCTGAAAGGCACAACTATTTTGAACCAACTTGCATGAATGCAGAGGTGAAAGTTATTGTTAGAATGTTTTTTATCGTTAGGGGGTCAGATTCTGAAGGCACTTTGTAGTAATTTGCATCTATCATTTTTTTCCTCGCAGGATGAAAACACTGCTTCGTAATAAGTTTCCCAAACTCAAAACCTATAAAAAGTCTACTTTTCTGAAAAGGAACCTGGAGGAAAACCAAAAAAGGATCTGAAACACAGATGTCGGTAGATCAAAAGGCTTTACTATATGTGCCTAAAAAATAAATAATTTAGAATATGTTGTTTTTAAAGTTGGCATAAAAGGGATTTTTTTTAATTCTATGATTTATTTACAAATCTTGAATGAACGGGTATAAACCTGTGATGTTGCTTATTTCTCCTTCTGCACATCTTAAGCAGTCATGGCAGCAAACAGGTTTTCCTTTCTGCAGAACCTTCTGTGTTCCTGGAGGACACTTCTCACTGCAAACGGACACAGGAACCTGCATGAATAAAAGCAGCAGCAGTGTTGTCTTTATGAGACAAATTCACTGACATACGAAACATAATGAATAAAAAAGTAGTCGTACCATTTCTGACCTCTCTGCCCAAACTAGTGACTTATTTAGCAAACTCAGCTGTTTGTCTTCAGGCAACGATGCATCATAAAGCCCAACTGTGACAAAGTTCACACCAGTTTTCTCTCCTGGCTGCCAATTAATAACTTCATAACTTGCAGCTGGATCTCCATATTTATTGAAGTAAACGTCACCTCCGTCTTTTGTTTGGAAGTGAATCGTCTTTATGTGCTGCAAAATCTACAATAAGGTGTTTGGTTAGTTTGTTGCATACTGAACATTTCATTGCATATTCTTTGCATTATAAATGTCTCACCATGTATGGATCTAGTGTCATCTGGTTGATGCATGTTTTATTACAACCTAAAATATTGTGCAGAGCATGGGCCACTGCATACACTCCCTTATAGACATTATTAAATATTGGCATCAGTGACATGTCAGTGAAGCTGTTTTCCACTCCAGTCAGATCCTCATGTCCGGTACATTCTCTCTGGATCTCTTCTGATTGTGATTGTTTGAACTTACAGCTGAATAAAGCCTCCCAGAACTCTGTAAACAAACCATTATTTGAGGAATTTAACGGCCTCACATCCATCATGAACTCTCTAAGACCGCTAACTCGTGATTTTCGGATGGAAAGGCCTACGGCTCCATCTAGGATGTGATTCTTATCCATTGCTGCAATTTGAGAATCAAAGATCCAGGACTCACTGCCGACCCACTGGTACCCTGTCAGATTATGAGGGAACAACTCATGTATGAGCACATCCATGTCCATGTGGGACAGGAAAGCAATGATGACCTTTGAGGTTGAAGCTTTGATAGTGTCAATAATCTTTTGTATTTTTTCTTTTGGGTCCGTTCTGAAGAAAGAAACAGAATATTCCAGACAGATGCCGAGCTGCTGGGCGGTTTCTGTGAATGTTGCCATGCCGTTGTTGCCATAATCATCGTTGGTTCTAACGGCTCCAACCCAAGTCCAACCAAAGTGCTTCACCAGGTGGGCCAGAGCTCTGCTCTGATAGTAGTCACTGGGTACTGTTCTAAGAAAGGATGGGTATTTGGATTTGTCACTGAGACAGGCACATGTAGCAAAGTGGCTGATCTGAAAGAAGGAGGACAAAAGTGAATAACCCAACAGTAACACTTTAAATGTTCATTCTTTTTATGATTACCATTAAAAATGGGGAAACACCTATAAAACCACCTATATTCACTTTGCACGTTACAAACACGAGCCGTAAGGTTGGTTAGCTATGTCGGATACCAATAGATTGTTTATAAAATTGCAAATATTAAAGTTTAAAGATTTGATAGAATTTAGGACGACATTATTCATGTATAGAGTCAATAAAAAAACACTGCCTGATAATATTCAAAGGCTGTTTGCAGAAAGACAAGGGGGATATAATCTGAGAAGGGAATTAAATATGAAACAGCATTATGCTCAAACAAAACTTAAAAGTATGCGTATGTCAATCAGTGGCGTCATATTATGGAACAGTATTGAAGAAACTCAAAGTATAAATATATTGCAATTTCAAAAATTATACAAAGAACTAATTTTCTCCAGATACAGACAAGAGGAAGAATGATTAGTACATGTACGGTAGTGACATTAATCATTAATGTTGTTATACTCTGATGTTAATATTGTTGTATTATGATGTTGTACTCTGATATTTCACATTTTTAAGTGTGTAAAGTAATTTAAGGATCTGTGAAATAAGCTATGCTACGGGAGAGGATTAGGGACACTGAAAAGAACAAAAAGAGAACAAAGAGAATTCTGACTTTAATCTCAGAATTCTGACTTTTTTCTCAGAATTCTGAGACTAAAGTCCAAACTCTCTTTCTTTTCTTTTCAGTGGCCCTAATCCTCTTCCGTACTATGCCTCTTCCTATTCCTTTTCGAAATATTTTAGTTTGTGATACTTTGATATAAGTTGGAAAGTCTTATATGGTAAGGCCATTTTTAATAAGTATTATTATCTTATTCTTATTCATTTTCATTCAAAACATTTGTTGTGTTTTTTTCCTTGTTTTTTGTGAATTCAATATTATTTAACCTTGTTCGAAAAAAAAAAAGAACCCATATAACTCACCAGTGGGATATGAAACGGTCCGATAACAGTAGCTATTGCTGCACTGGGAGAGGAGGAGGTTTCTCCCATTATGGCCTGCACTTCAACAGGTCTGGTGCAAGGCTCCTCAGAGATTGAAGACATATTGTCATTACCATTGGTTAGATCAAGAGCAACCTTCACACTTCTGGCAATTGAACCACAAGAATTGTAAATGTGATATCCCAGAGAAACACCAGGAAGTAGCTCTGTGCTGTTGTTGATCTCCTCAATGGCAAAAAGCATAGCCTGAGCAAACTGGAACTCTCTGAAATTCAAACTTGATTCAGACAATAGTAAATAAAAACACTTTCCTTTGAAAACTGAGAAAACAGAGATTATATTTCCATGATCATTTTTACCTGATGCATTCCAGAGGTGGGGGTTTTTCTGTGTAAGTATTCTGTTTGTTCATCCAGCTGCTGTGAAAAGAAAAGATCCCCCCCAACATGAAGTCTCCTTCCTTAGACAGCTGAGGGATCTCAGGATCTCCTCTCCGTCTGCATGGTGTCTCTTCAGACTGAGAAGAAGAAACCAACAACAGCAGCTGTAAAAGGGCACAACCTTGCTCTGGCCACCTCTGTGTGGATGTCATGCTGCCTGAAATCACTCCGCATGTCATGAATGCAAATGAGAAGCTTGATCTGGTATTTATTATTTTGGAGCAGCTTGTTAATATTAAAGGAACAGTGTTTTTTTTTCTCTGTGGAGCTACATGGTGGGGTAGGAGGAGGTGCATGGTGACAGGATGGAATTTCTTACTCTTGTGAAAACACAAAAGTCCTATAACATTTCTTTTTTCATTAACTTCACCATTTACAGTGTGATTTATTATTACAGATTATGTAAGAGTATTGCCGCCACCCCAGCAAAACTAAAATCAAACATTATAATGTCAAACATTTTTTGTTTAAAAGATTTTGTTTCACATCATCTCCTTCTCAGACTTGGCATTAACACTTATGGGCACTGACATCTTGCACAATATCGTTTTATTCAGGTAATCTTAGTATCATTCTAATAAACTATGTTTTCAGTGTAGTTTTGCTCTTCTTTTCTAATTTTATAAAGGAGACATTTTATGCAAAACTCACTCTTTGCATTCTTTTGTGCTGCCAAGTGGGTCTCTACCTCTACAAACTCTCCAAACACAAAATAAAACCTTACAATGTTTTCTGTAAATGTTTGGTTTTAGAAATGGTGTGCCTAAAACAGATCTTTTTCAAAAAGTCCCCGTTTGTGATGTCACAAACAGGAAAATTACCATATAACCTACTGGCTCAGTGGCCTAGAGGTATGAGTGTCTGCCTTGGGACTGGGAGATCAGGGTTTAAATCCTGGTTAGGTCATACCAAAAACTTTGAAAATATGGGACCCAATGCCTTCAGCATTAAGGGGTTGGATTGGGGGCGTTAAACCACCAAATGGTTCCCGAGCGCAGCTGTGTCTGCAGCTCACCGCTCCCTCAGGGGATGAGTCAAATGCGGAGAACAAATTTCACACACACCAGTGTGTGTGACGACTAATGGGACTTTAACTTATAACCTTGAGAATAACAGCTGCTGCTGCTCCTCCTGCAGCAGCAGCTCGACTCCAAGCCCCTCCCAGATATCTGAGCTTCTCAGCTTATAGCAGCCTGAGTGGGGGATGGGTGGGCGTGGCCAGCTCTAGCTGTGATAGAGCCCTGACTCATTGTGGAAGGTAATGAAACTGTCCAGAACAAAACTGCTGAAATCACTTCATGTGAGACGGACTTTATGCAATAAACATCATTAACATGTTTAGTATTGATCATAGAACTATTATAACTTAAGAAAACCTCATGTCTTTATTTTTAACATGTTTACACTGCAGCTACATAGCATGCTAACCAATTCCTAAGGTGTCATTTGTCCACTTATAAACTGTTCCTGGATGCACCAACATATTTGACTAAAACATAAAGTGACAGTTGCACAAGGACACTCACAAAGGGCAGGATTAACATGACGTTTCAGAGGTTTATTATAATGTTTATAAACTTGACTGAAAGCAAAACAATATTTAATGATACTGAGTTTACAACATTTCTGTAAAAATTTAAAAACACATGCATGCCACCATGTTTGTGGGAATTCCACTTCATTGTGTTTAAGTTTTTCAGAATGATTTTGTTGTCCCCCTCCCCATCATATTCTTCTTTGTGTTTCTTTCTGGTCTCAGTAACATGATGTAACATTTTGGAATAAAAATGCAAAGCAGCAGTCCAAAACTAGAAGCTAGAATAGCAAAGATTTCTACAGCAACGCTGAACTTTCCAGGAGAGCTGACATACGCTGGGATGAAAGTGATCCACACGGCACAGAATATCAACATGCTGAAGGTGATGAATTTAGCTTCGTTGAAGTTATCAGGTAGTTTACGAGCCAGAAAAGCAAAAACGAAACACAACATGGCCAGAAGTCCAATGTACCCGAGCACAGACCAGAAGCCCACAGCTGAGCCCAGAGAACACTCCAAGATGATTTTATCCTTGAACTCCTTGAAGTTCTTTGAAGGAAAAGGAGGAGAAATTGTCAACCAGAGGATACAGATGATCACTTGTATAAAGGTAAAACCCAGAACACTGAGTCTCTGCTGGGTAGGCCCAAACATTTTTGTAATATTTGTCCCAGGAAGTGTCGCCTTAAAGGCCATTAAAACCACCATGGTCTTCCCCAGAACACAGGAGATGCAGAGGACAAAGGTGATGCCGAAAGCTGTGTGACGAAGCATGCAGGACCACTCTGATGGACGTCCGATGAAGGTCAGAGAGCAGAGGAAACACAGAGTCAAGGAGAAGAGCAGCAGGAAGCTCAGCTCAGAGTTGTTGGCTCTGACTAGAGGAGTTTTCCTGTATCTGAAGAAAATGAAAGCTACAGCAGCAGTCAGGCAGGTTCCAAACAAGGAGGCTGCAGTAAGAAGTGATCCCATAATCCCTTCATATGACAGAAACTCAGATTCTTTTGTTACGCAAGCATCTCTTCTTTCATTTGACCAGGATTCAAGGGGACATCTCAGACAGGTGACTGAATCTGCAAATGAAAAACAAAGAAGAAGTTAGAAGTTTGCATTTGACACGTTGAGTTTAATGCTTTATGAAGGAACAGGTACATTATGGGTTTACTTTTCTACAGCAGACTTTACATACAGTGTATGCCTGTTTTCAGCGGGTCCTTTGTATTCTAAAACGCTCCTTAAAACCCAAAATCCATTTCCTTAGACCCACAATGCTCTTTAGAAATTTAACTGCTAGATATTCTGTAATCTAAATTTTTTGGCACATGAACACTCTGTCCTTATAGAACTCTATGTCAACGCAGATTCTACGCATGCTTACAGATTAAAGTGTACAGTTTGCCTGACATGATGTAAGGATTAGATTATTTGAATAGTGGTGGGTGGAATGTAGAAAACTCAAAATAAAGAACTGCTGTCAGATCATTTTCTATCATAAAATATTCATTTTTTTCTTGCCAAAAATCATTTGTTCATTTAATTCTTCCATTTTCCTGTAAAGATCAATTAAATGGTGTTGTTTTTTAAAAGGATAATCCTGAAATTTGCACAATCTAATAATAACTTTCTTTTCTGGTAACTCATTTAACATAGGTGTAGATGCTAACACACCTGTGGCATTGCTTATTTCTCCTTCTGCACATCGTATACAGTCATAGCAGCACACAGGTTTTCCTTTCTGCAGAACCTTAAGTGTTCCTGGAGGACACTTCTCACTACAAACAGACACAGGAACCTGCATGGACAAGAAAATATAATATAATATAATATAATACAGTATAATATAATATTATATAACATAATATAATCTAGTATAATACAATATAATATAATACAGTATAATATAATATAATATAATATAATATAATATAATATAATATAATATAATATAATATAATATAATACAGTATAATATAATATAATATAATATAATATAATATAATATAGTATAATATATTATTATATAACATAATATAATCTAGTATAATACAATATAATATAATACAATATAATATAATATAATATAATATAATACAGTATAATATAATATAATATAATATAATACAGTATAATATAATATAATATAATATAATATAATATATTATAATATAATATAATATAATATAATATAATATAATATAGTATAATATAATATTATATAACATAATATAATCTAGTATAATACAATATAATATAATACAATATAATATAATATAATACAGTATAATATAATATAATATAATATAATATAATACAGTATAATATAATATAATATAGTATAATATAATATAATATAATACAATATAATAATATAATATAATACAAAATAATATAATATAATACAGTATAATATAATATTATATAACATAATATAATATAGTACAATATAATAATATAATATAAAAGAACACAACTTTTATTATAATTTCTATTTGAAAAACGAAACCTATATGATTTTATAAACAATGATTAAAACGATAGAGAATTAAACATCATATTAGCTTTACCTGCTGTGAATTTTGTGTCCAAATTAAAGTTTTATTATACAGATTCATTTGTCTGTCTGCAGGTAACGAAGCATCATAAAGACCAACTGTAACAAAATGCACGTGGCCTTTTTCTCTTGGCTGCCAGTTAATAATCTCATATTTTGCAGCTGGATCTCCATTTTCATTGAAATACACCTCGTCTCCTTCCTTTGTTGTAAAGTGAATGTGTTGTATGTTTTGTAATATCTAAAAAAAACAAAAATTATTATAATCTGACATAAGAAATTTTTGGATTTTGGTTCAGAAAAGTAACTAATGAATGACCCAAAATATGATTTTCATTATTTAATCTGATGTAATAAATGGCTTCTAAACCTTTAGCTCACCGTTAATGGATCAAGCTTCCCGCTGGTGTTGCATGTTTTATTACATCTGAGAATATTGTGCAGAGCATGGGCCACTGCATACACTCCTTTATAGACGTTATTAAATATAGGCATCAGTGACATGTCAGTGAAGCTGTTTTCCACTTGAGTCAGCTCCTCATCTCCAGTACATTCTCTTTGATTCTCTTCTAATTGTTTGAACGTACAGCTGAATAAAGCCTCCCAGAACTCTGTGAATAAGCCATCATTTGATGAATTAAACGGCTTCACATCCAGCATGAACTCTCTAAGGCCGCTGACTTGTGCTTTTGGGATGGAAAGGCCTATCGCTCCATCCAGGATGTGATTTTTATCTCCTGCAGCTGTCTGAGAATCAAAGATCCAGGCCTCAGTGCCGACCCACTGGTACCCCGACAACTTTTGATCAGACAGCAGATGCAACAACACGTCCAAATCCATGTGTGAAAGGAAGGTGACAATAACCTTTGAGGTTGAAGTCCTAATAACATCAATAACGTGTTGTAATTTCTCTACCGGGTCCGTTCTAAAGAAAGAAACTGAATATTCCAGACAGATGCCGAGCTGCTGAGCGGTTTCTATGAATGTTGCCATGCCGTTGTTGCCATAATCTTCATTTGATCTAACAGCTCCGACCCAAGTCCATCCAAAGTGTTTCACCAAGTGGGCCAGAGCCCTGCTCTGGTAGTAGTCACTGGGTATGGTTCTGAGAAATGATGGATACTTGGTTTTATCACTGAGACAAGCGCAGGTGGAAAAGTGGCTGATCTACATAAAAACAACAGTTATACATAGTTTAATATGCAAGACATCGTCAGAAATTTCTTTTTTTCCAGACATAATAGTATAAATTACATTTTCCACCATGGTATGCTCATCAGTGTAAAGACATACTCACAAGTGGGATGTGAAATGGTCCAACGGCTGTAGCAATAGCCGAGCTTGGAGACGAAGAGGTTTCTCCCATTATGGCCTGCACTTGTGCAGGTCTTGAACACACTTTGGAAGGCGAGGCCACAGCTTCGTTACCATTAACCAAGGCCAACGCAACTCTAACACTTCTGGCGATGGAGCCGCAGGTGTCATAAATGATATAACCCAGAGAAATATCCGGCAGCAGGTCTGTCCTGTTATTTATCTCCTCGATGGCAAAACGCAAAGCCTGTGCTAACTGGAATTCTCTGAAATTTAAACTAGATGTGGACAGAGGTAAATACTTATTATCACAGTCAGTTTTCTATGAAAATAAAAGGAAATCTTAGAAAATAAAAGCATTTCAAGGCAGCATAAATAACAGTTAACAACTCTGAATGAAACATTTACTTAATAAAATGTCAAGAAAATCAAGCTTCTTTACGTCAAACAGGTTGATGTGCTTCATTTACCTGATGCATTCTAGTGGTTGTGGGTTTTGCTTGTAAGTTTCTTTCCTTTCTTTCCAGTTAGTGTGGAAAGAGAAGAGTCCACCCAACATAATATCACCCTCTTTAACTAGCTGTGGGGTTTCTGGATCTCCTCTATGCCTGCACTCTGTTTCCTCAGCCTGAGAGAAAGAAGCCACCAATAGCAGCTGTAACAGAGCCCATCCCTGCTCTGGCCACTTCTGTGTAAATGTCATGCTGAGTGAAAGAGTCGACGCGCTGGAAAGCATGACATCTAATCTAATGGGGATGAAAGGCTTGCCCTGGTATATGTGCACTTTGGTGTAGCTAAGGGTGTAATAATAAACAGGGATGTTTCATCTCTGTGGACCAGAAAAGTGGGATGAGATAAGATGCTCATAAAACAAAATGAAAAAAAAAAGGTTGTCAGATTAGGCTTTAAGGGATTCTCCCATTATTTTACATAATGTTAATTTTTTTAGCTCTTCTATTTTCCGATGTGATGCAATTCAAATATGTGCAAAAGTACAAACTCCAAACCAAATGTAAGAAGAAACACATTTTTTTGCTTTTTTTTTTTTTAAAAAAAAAGGAAAAACAAGTAAAAAAAATATTGAAAAAAAAAAAAAAAAAGCCAAAACAATTTTTTATATAGCGCCTCTCAAGATAAAAATCATGGAGCACTTGTATAATTTCACTATAAAATACTACAGTGGAGGAAATAATTATTTGACCCCTCACTGATTTTGTATGTTTGTCCAATGACAAAGAAATGAAAAGTCTCGGAACAGTATCATTTTAACGGTGGGTTTATTTTAACAGTGACAGATAGCACATCAAAAGGAAAATTCAAAAAATAACTTTAAATAAAAGATAGAAACTGATTTGCATTTCATTGAATGAAATAAGTATTTGTAACAAAAACAACTTAATACTTAGTGGCAAAACCCTTGTTTGTGATCATACTTAGATTATATCCTGTGCTATTTTTCAATTCAATTCAATTTTCAATTCAATTTTATTTATAGAGCACCTTCCACCACCTTATCGGAAGCCCAAGGTGCTGAACACCATCATAAAAAAACATAAGAACAAAATCAAGATCATAAGATCGTAAAACAAGAGATAAAAACAATTATAAAAGACAGTAAAATAATAAAAGATGGGGCTTGTCGATTAAAACAAAAACAGATCTATCTTCCCCGGGTCGGAGGGGATTATAGATCTGGCATTAAAAATGAAATTTCACATTATGCCAACAAAGGAGGACCCCTAGAGGGAGCACATACACTGCAAATAAGAGGGGACCAAGGACAGAGCTCTGTGGCACACCCCAACAGAGTCTCATGCAGGGCAACGTAGCCTCATCCATCCGAACACTGAAGGTCCTGCCTTGGAGGTAGGAGCGGAGCCATTGTAGGGCCAGCCCAGTGATCTCCACCCAATGCTGCAGTCAGTCCAGAAGGATGTCATGATCAACTGCGTCAAAAGCTGCAGATACGTCCAGCAACAGCAAGACATAAATATTTTGTACAAAAACCTATTGGCAGGAAATTACAATGCACTGGTGAATAATCCATCCATCCATCCAGTCATCCATTTTTGTCCACTTATGCAGGGGCAGTAGCCTAAAGTGAGAGACCCAGACATCCCTCTATCCAGCTACTTTGGCCAGCTCCTCCAGAAAATCCCAAGGCATTCCCTGTCGAGCCTAGAAACATAGTCCTTCCAGCATGTCCTGGGTCTTTCTTTTAAGCTTCATCTTGGTTGAATGTGCTCAGAAAACCTCACCAGGGAGGAGTCCAGGAGGCATCCTAACTAGATGCCTGAGCCACCTCAACTGACTCCTCTCGATGTGGATGAGCAGCAGATCTACTCCGAGCCCCTCCCAGATGACCGAGCTTCTCACCCTATCTCTAAGGGAGAGCCCAGACACCCTGTGGAGAAAACTCATTTTGGCCGTTTGTATCCAAGATCTTGTTCTTTCAATCACATCCCAAAGCTCGTGACCATAGATGAGGGTTGGAGCGAAGATATATCAGTCATTCGAGAGCTTCGCCTTCTGGCTCAGCTCTCTCTTCCCCACGACCAACCGTTACAACCAGTGGCGGCTCGTCCATAGGGAGCGCTAGGGCGCCGCCCCACCAGTCTCACAGGAAGAGGAAGAAGAAGAGAGGAATCACAAAATGTATTTAAAAAAACATAAAATTTAAACTAAACGATCTATACACCATATGGACTGTAAATGCTGTGTGTAATCTGCATTTAATTGTAGTTTAATAAAGTTAATACTTTTAACATGGCCGAAACGTCGACGTACTTCCTGTCACGTGTCCTCTTGCGGTCGCAGCAATCTTTACCATTGACTTAAAACGGGCTAACTGGCGCATGTGCGCTGGATCCCCAACGACAAGGAATAGGAGAGCTGTTGGGCGCATAGTGTTGCGATCGCAAGCAAACGGGGGGAGTCTGCTCAGATCAGGAGGAGGATGCTGATAGGTCATCTCACCCAGCCCAGACAGAACCGGAAGTTTCTCCACAGGCTAGTTCACCGTCCTTTGTTGTTGTGGGGCTGCTTCTAACGTTGACTATGGAGAAAACTAGTAGTTTCATCTTTTTATCATCGGATTCTACGAACCAAGTGGATTTTTTACTATAAGATGGATTATTTTGACCAGCAAGGTAAGACAGAATTTAGCTTTTAACTTCATGAAAATAGCTTTGTTTTGCTTTTCATTTAGCAGTCATTGGGTGGTGTTGAGGTAGAAAACATGGATTCTATCGTTTAAAAGAGCCTCTTCCCGTTTAGTGTGTGTGAGGTTTGCATATATTGGTCAATATGAAGCATGTTTTTGGAACAACTTTGTTGCTAGCAACAAAGTCCGTCAATTTCAAGTTGTGTGAAGCATAAGAATGGTAATTTGGCGTTCCCTAGTGGTGATATGTGGTTAGCGCATCTGAAAAACTGACCTACAAATAAAGAAAATAACGATCGTTTAAATAGCGCCTCTCAAGATAAAAAACATTCACAAGAACTAACATAAAAAAATAAAAATAAAAAAATGCGCCCCACCCAAAAAAAATTCACCAGCCGCCACTGGTTACAACACCCGCATCACTGCAGACGCAGCACCAATCCGTCTATCATTCTCATTCGTGAACAAGAGAGGATCTCGTCCATGACCTTAATTTTCATGACAGTGATAAAACAGATGTTAAAAAGCGTACTCCAGTAAATTAAATCATTTATGAGGAAACTGAAGAAAGTACAAAGCCCTAGAGTGTGTAGTTTATTTTACTCATTGAAGAACGGGTATAGGGTGATGAAATTTCAGCTGCCTCATCTACTAAGACTTTATAATAATTTTTAAACTGATTTGACTGTTTATGGTCACATTTAAGTTAATTTCAGAGTACATAAATATTTCATACTTTTGTTTACACTCTGCAAATAGGCCATATATCACACAAAGGCAAAGATGAATCAGATTTTAGGTTACGAAAGAAATTCTACTTTATTTGTTTTAACGATCATTCAATACACAAAATTGTATGATTAGTATGATGTTGTTCTGTCGCCAAATGTTCAATTATTTAGAAAATGATGTTAATTAAGTTTTAAATTACTATTATTATAAAAAATCTTTCGGATGATTTATCTTCTCAGAATGATGTCTGTGCGCCTTTCCCCATTATATTCTTCTTTGTGTTTCTTTCTGGTCTCAGTAACATGATGTAACATTTTGGTATGAAGATACAAATGAGCAAACCAAAACTGGAAGCTAGAATAGCAAAGATTTCTACAGCAACAGTAAATTTTCCAGGAGAGCTGACATACGCTGGGATGAAAGTGATCCACACGGCACAGAATATCAACATGCTGAAGGTGATGAATTTAGCTTCGTTGAAGTTATCGGGTAGTTTACGAGCCAGAAAAGCAAAAATGAAACACAACATGGCCAAAAGTCCAATGTACCCAAGCACAGACCAGAAGGCCACAGCTGAGCCCAGAGAACACTCCAAGATGATTTTATCCTTGAACTCCTTAAAGTTCTCAGATGGGAACGGAGGAGAAATGGTCAACCAGAGGAGGCATATGATCACTTGTATCAGAGTGAAACCCAGAACACTGAGTCTCTGCTGTGTAGGCCCAAACCATTTCATGATGTTTTCCCCAGGAAGTGTTGCTTTGAAGGCCATTAAAACCACCATGGTTTTCCCCAGAACACAGGAGATGCAGAGGACGAAGGTGATGCCAAAAGCTGTGTGACGAAGCATGCAGGACCACTCTGATGGACGTCCGATGAAGGTCAGAGAGCAGAGGAAACACAGAGTCAAGGAGAAGAGCAGCAGGAAGCTCAGCTCAGAGTTGTTTGCTCTGACTAGAGGAGTTTTCCTGTATCTGAAGAAAATGAAAGTTACAGCAGCAGTCAGGCAGGTTCCAAGTAAGGAAACACCAGTAAGAAGTGATCCCATAATTTCTTCATATGTCAGAAACTCCGCCTCCTTAGTTACACAGGTGTCTCTTCTTTCATTTGACCAGGATTCAAAGGGACATCTCAGACAGGTGGTTGCATCTGCAAGTTAATGGTAAGCTGTTATTGTCAACATAATTTAAATCTTCATTTTTGTTTTTCATGCCCTGTGGCTAACTGTCAATTGTTCCACAATGTTCTAATTCCTGTTTGAAAAACTGGCTGGGAATCAAAAAGGCAGTCTTATCTAATTTTTTTCTACTTTTCAGGGCTGAAGCTCAGAGGAAATTGTGCTAAACCATTGAATAAAACTCGATTATATATAGGTCAACTGCCGCCTTACGTGGTTTTAAAATCTTACTTGTTTTCCAGTCATGTTTAACACATTACTGTACTTTTTGTACCAGCTGTGTTTATTCATTTGCCTTGAGTTTTATGTGAATGGTGCAGGATTTTGGTTTCAGCCCTGTAATTTTAAATGTGTCTTATAAATAAAGTGGATTGGATTGATGACCTCTCCAGTGTAACTTTACCCTCAACCAATGACAGCTGGAGACAGGTACCAGTTCCCAAGATACTGAAGAGGATTTAAAGTGTAGTTTTTACCATTAATTTCTGGAAATATCCATCGAAATGTTGTTGAAATTGAAGTAAATGATGCCCAGTTGTTGAAAAATATTGGCAGCTTTGTAACATATAACCATAAAAATTGGGTCTAAAATACATCGGCGTGGGTCTATGTCTACGGGTGACGCCATATTAGACGCGATGTTTCCTTCTACGTGAGCCTGTGAGGACAAAACGCATTTGCAGATTTGTAACAAGCAGTTACAAAACTTTCGCCATTCATAAACATTGTTGTTTTAAACATTTACCTCAGGGAGTCTGATGTGTTTGTCATTTTGCTGGAGGTTGAACGATCTGATGAAATACTCATTCAAAAATTGCACTCCAAGGGATTTTTGACTCTAATGGCCATCCGTTGGTAAGGGTTAGGGTTAGTCTTACTCAAACTCAAAAATACCACTTGCTTGCAATGATTTAGGTATATACTGCCCCCTGTCGTCAGGAAAAATACACACTCACTTTAAGAGGTGCAGCAAACAGATTGATGTTTTTCAGCTCTACACTAGCTACGTTTACATGTGCCAGATTTCCCCTATCCGATTCAAATCTTGGTTGATCAGAAACCCCAAATCTCTGTTTACATGGACACTAACTGAAATGATCCAATCATGCCGTGAGTATACATGCACCAAGCATTCAATCAGATTAAATAGGTTGAGCATGCGCAGAGTTGTCTTTCCTGGAAAAATATTTTTAAACAAACGCCATCTTGTCGACACGTCTTTCCCCTTGCATTTTATTTACTTATTCGCTAGTTTAGTCCATTGACTTACGTTTGTTTCCCCAATTATGGACCTTCTTCGCATTTTGACCTGTATGCTTTTGTTTTTACTGATTGCTTTAACTAAGCTACAGGCTCAGCAGTACATAATGCTACTGCTCCTCTGCCACAGGAGAGGAGAGCAGGAAAACTTACTAATGATCACCCGCTCACTACAGTTAGGGTGCCCTCATCCAGCAAGGACCTTTGGTACATCTTCAGATGCACTTGAGTGTGTAACTCGGCATTTCTAGCCTTTCGGCTATTAAATCGTAGTATTGCGCTCCCGTAGTTTTTCCAGTAAAAACATAGTGTCAGCAACAGACTACTTCTGTTTACCTCCTGCCATGTTTTCGACTTGTCCTGAGTATCTGAAAAGATGTCACGCTGAAGCTGCACACATGTGCAGTGGGCATTATTTTACTCCAACAATCCGAATGGGCGTGTAAATGGACGTCAATCGGAATGATGATCGGACAAAATCACCTCTCTCAACGGGCCATATCTGATCAAAATATTCCGATTGATATGTTTAAATGAAGATTTTTTTATTACTTGTGCCTATGTAAACGTAGCTATTGTTACTAGGAATGAGTGTGTTTGGTTGTATGTATCTGATGAACTGGTGACCTGTCCTGTGTGTTCCACGTCTTTTTGTGCTTCAAATTAAAAAAATGTCTTCATAAAAATCTAATTTAAAAATATTTGAAAAAGACAACTTAATTTCCTGGAACATGCTAACCTGTTATGTTGCTAATTTCTCCCTCTGCACATTTTATACAGTCATAGCAGCAAACAGGTTTTCCTTTCTGCAGAACCTTACGTGTTCCAGGTGGACACTTCTCACTGCAAACTGATACAGGAACCTGCATGAACAAAAACAGCATGAATAAATTAATGCCTGTTAGCCTCACAATCCTAATTTAGTCATTTTTGCGCAATGGAGCCAATTTTATATTACATTTAAAAATGTGGAAATAAGTGTGCACACTAGAAATGTCTGCAGTAAGTTTTACCTGCTGTAAATGTTGTGCCCATTTTAAAGATTTATTAAGCAAATTCATCTGTTTTTCTGCAGGTAACGATGCATCATAAAGACCAACTGTTATAAAATCCACTGAGCCATTTTGTTTGGGCTGCCAGTTAATAATCTCATACTTTGCAGGTGGATCTCCATTTTCATTGAAGTAAACTTCATCACCTTCTTTTGTCTTAAAGTGAATCTTCTGAATTTGCTGCAAAGTCTAAAAGAAAAATAAAATTTTGATTATCATTTACATAAATTGCAAATCTATCATGGATGAAGAATAATGCAATCTGCAACATTTAGTATTTTTATCCCTTAGATATCTTAAAAATGTGAATTCCATGATTAGGCTCACCGTTAATGGATCTAGCTTCACGCTGGTGTCGCATGTTTTATTACACCTGAGGACTTTGTGCAGAGCATGGGCCACTGCATACACTCCTTTGTAGACATTATTAAATATTGGCATCAGTGACATGTCAGTGAAGCTGTTTACCACTCCGGTCAGATCCTCATGTCCGGTACATTCTCTCTGAATCTTTTCTGATTGTGACCCATTGAACTTGCAGCTGAATAATGTCTCCCAGAACTCTATGAACAAATTATTATTTGATGAATTTAGTGGTTTTACATCCAGCATGAACTCTCTAAGGCCACTGACTTGTGATTTGGGAATGGAAAGGCCTATGGCTCCATCAAGAATGTGATGTTTATCCAGTGCAGCAAGTTGAGAATCAAAAATCCAGGACTCACTGCCGACCCACTGGTACCACGACAGGTTGTGAAAAGACAACTCATGTATAAATAATTCCAAGTCTCCGGGAGAAAGAAAAGCAACAATCACCTTTGAAGTGGAGGCCTTGATGATGTTAATTATGTTCTGGATTTTTGCTGTTGAGTCAGTTCTATAGAAAGAAACAGAATATTCCAGACAGACGCCGAGCTGTTGTGCAGTTTCTGTGAATATAGCCATGCCGTTGTTGCCATAGTCAGTATTTGATCTAACAGCTCCAACCCAAGTCCAACCAAAGTGTTTCACCAAATGGGCCAGAGCTCTGCTCTGATAGTAGTCACTGGGTATGGTTCTGAGAAACGACGGGTACTTTGATTTATCACTGAGACAGGCACATGTAGCAAAGTGACTGATCTAAAAGAAAAAAAAGGAAATAATAAAGCATCCATATATGTAAAATAAATTATATCTATTAGAAGCTAAACATTCACAAAGAAACATTTGCATTTGCCAGAAACGTGTTTTTGATGTTTACTGTTTTTCAAACATGCGGCATAGACTCACCAGTGGGATATTAAATGGTCCAATAATTGTAGTTATTGCTGTGCTATGAGAGGAAGAGCTTTGTCCCAGTATAGCCTGCACTTGTGCAGGTTGGTTACAGGGTTTGTCAGAGGTAGACACAACATTGTCATCATTGGTCAAAGCAAGTGTAACGGCTATGCTTCTGACAACAGAACCACAAGTATCATAAATTTTATATCCCAGAGAAACACCAGGAAGTAGCTCTGTACTGTTGTTGATTTCCTCAATGGCAAAAAGCATAGCCTGAGCAAACTGGAACTCTCTGAAATTCACACTTGAATCAGACAATAATATGTTGTCATAACAGCAGCATTTATCATTTTGAAATGGAAACAATACTGAATAAAAGCATAAATTTCTTTCAAAACAAAACCATATGTGTTGCATTTTACCTGATACATTCTAGTGGTGGGGGTTTTTGTTTGTAGGAATTCTGTTGGATATTCCAGCTGCTGCGAAAATAGAACATTCCCCCCAACATGATGTCTCCATCCTTAGACAGCTGAGGGATCTCAGGATCTCCTCTTCGTCTGCATGACTCCTCAAACTGAGAGAAAGAAATCATCAACAGTAGATGTAAAAGTACAAAACTGTTCTCTGACCACTTCTGTGAGGACATTATGCCATCTGCTCAAGTAGTGAGCAATGGCTTGCATCTCCTGAACAACCATGCATACTTGAACTGGTATTTATTAATTTAACATCACCTCGTGAATTATTAATGAAACGACTGGGTGGATCTACACGGTGGGGCAGGAGGAATGACATGGCATAACCCTAACCCTTAGTTTCCACAATAATTCTAAAATATGTTTACCATTATTTTTATTCAAATTTAAATCTCCAAAATTATTGTTGAGAAATTTCTTTTTCTAAATGTGGACTATACCCTATAAGGAAATTTAAACCTCAAAAACACAAAATGCATGTAGCTATTTGCGTTGCAATATGTTGTTACGTACAGTCCAATTAGCACCCTGAAAAACTTCCCGTTCAACCAAACTACTTCAGTTCAGTAATGGGTCTTTTCCACCAATACCTACTCAGTTCAGCCTGGTTCACAAGTGAGTGAAAGATGGAGCGCGAGATCAATAGGTGGATTGGTGCTGCATCTGCAGTGATGCGGGTGTTGTACCAGTCTGTTGTGGTAGAAGGTGAAGCTGGGAGGTGGAAGGTGAGGCTCTCGATTTACCGGTCGATCTACATTCCAACCCTCATCACGAGTTTTGGGTAGGGACCGAAAGAATGAGATCACGAATACAAGCGTCCGAAATTAGTTTAATCCTCAGAGTGTCTGGGATTTCCCTTAAGCCTGGAATATACTTTTTTTAAACAACGCATATGTGTTTAAAATGACTGCCTCATGAAACGTGTGTTGATTTCAGGCGTTGTTTGTGCGCGTCCTGAAATTAACGCAACACAATCACACGCTGAGCCTATATCTAATTAAAAATGCTGTCCTCACATTTCCCCTCATAGACATGCGTCCCCACTTGACTTAAGAAGCCTGTATGTGTGTGTGTGTGTGTGCGCGCGTTTGTCACAGCAAGAGTAAAGAGAGTTTGGTTTACCTTCTGCAAGTTTTGCTTGTGATGGAGTTTCCCCAGGGGGTATGGTCCACAAAGCGAGTGGGAGGACGTTTGGTCCAGTTCGCTGTTGGTTCTGGAAGCTTTGACCATAGCAGCTCGGCAGAGCTCCCCCGCAGTGTGGAGACGCCAAGGAGATCGCCGCTGGAGCAACCCCACCCAGGGTGGCCAACCAGTAGTCGTGTCAGAGGTCCAGGAGATAATAACGGCAAGCCCCCAAGGCACACCCGAAGCCTCCCGTTCAAGGGTAGACCAATCTCGAAACTCAGTGGCCCGGGACCCAAGAGTGCCCAACCCCGGCGGAGACCCAACAGAGCCCAGGGGCCCGGACCCCACCAGGCAGCTACCCGGATCGAGCCGACAGATGCCAAACACTTCCAGCCCCAGACAGACTGAGGCACCACCCACCAGCAGGAAATGTGGCAGGGGGAGGGTAGGTCAAGATGTTGTAGCACCACAAGGTGTCCCAGGAAAGGGGAGGAATGACCCAAATATCTTTTGAAAACTTCAACCTGCCCAAGTTGAAGTTTCAAAAGATATTTGGGTTATGTAGCAAGAATGCTGGTGAAGGTCCTCAGTTAACCATGTCATCTTAGCAGGTTAAAAAGGAGGCAACTGGACTGTGGTGGGTTTTTTTTTCAGACATAGCAAAGATCCATTTCATGACATATATTTTTACTTTTTTCTTTTTCAGTATCAAAGGCTGATAAAATGTTATTTATTGTTAGCAGGTAAACAACGCTTTGGGTCTTTAGTCTCCAAATAATTTTTAAAAATCCATTCAAATGTACAAAAGCTAGTATAAAATGTTTGTCATATTACACATGCAGAGACATGATTACACCACGACATCAACATGGCATCATGTCTGTATTCCTGACCCGCCTTGTTTATCCACAGAGCGAACACATCTCTTTTTTTAAATGACTAATGGGCTGTCTCTTCAAACATAAATACTGGTTCAAGTCTGACATTTTCAAGCATGTTCATAAAATGAGACCCTGTGATTTGGTTTGATCAGATGGCATAATGTCCACATGGAAAAGGCTAGGGCAGTGTTTTGTACTTTTAGAGCTGCTGCTGTTGGTATCTCACTCCCAGACTGAGGACATTTTGTGCAGCCGAATAGGAGATCCTGAGATCCCACAGATGTCTAAGGATGGGGACGTCATGTTGGCAGGATTCTTTTATTTTCACGTCAGTTGGAAGAACAAAGAGAACACATACACACAAAAACCCTTGCCGTTGGAATGCATCAGGTAATATATAACACGATTATTCACTTTTTTCTGCCTTGTGACTTAATGCTGTTTTATTAATTTGTTCCAGAAATAATTACATCTGCATCAAAGGAAATTGTTTTTACTACAACTGTTTATAATTGTCTGATTCAAGTTTGAATTTCAGAGAGTTCCAGTTTGCTCAGGCTATGCTTTTTGCCATTGAGGAGATCAACAACAGCACAGAGCTACTTCCTGGTGTTTCTCTGGGATATTATATTTATGATACGTGTGGTTCTGTTACCAGAAGCATAAAAATTGCACTTGCTTTGACCAATGGTAACGACAATGTGTCTTCATTGTCAGAAAAATCATGCACCAGACCTGTCCAAGTGCAGGCTATAGTGGGAGAAAGCTCTTCCTCTCCCAGTACAGCAGTAGCTTCTGTTATTGGACCATTACACATCCCACTGGTAGGGAAGTGCTGCTGTAATTTCTGATTAAAATTCAATTCAAATTTAACTCTTTTTGCAGATACAGATTAAGTGTGTTTCTTTCAGATCAGCCACTTTGCCACATGTGCTTGTCTCAGTGATAAATCCAAGTATCCATCCTTTTTAAGAATGGTGCCCAGTGATTACTATCAGAGCAGAGCTCTGGCCCATTTGCTGAAACACTTTGGTTGGACTTGGGTTGGAGCCATTAGAACCAACGATGATTATGGCAACAACGGCATGGCAACATTTACAGAAGCTGCACAGCAGCTCGGCATCTGTCTGGAATATTCTGTTTCTTTCTTCAGAACAGACCCAAAAGAAAAAATACAAAAGATAATCAACACTATTAAAGCTTCAACTTCAACAGTGATTGTTGCTTTTCTCTCTCCTCGGGACATGGAAGTTCTTATCTATGAGTTGTCCCTTCAAAGCATTACAGGGTTCCAGTGGGTCGGAAGTGAAGCCTGGATCTTTGATTCTGAAATTGCAGCGCTGAATCAGAATCATGTCTTGGATGGAACCATTGGTCTTTCTATTCCCAAAGCACATATCAGTCATTTTAGAGAGTTCATGCTGGATGTGAAGTCACTTAATTCCTCAAATGATAATTTGTTTACAGAGTTCTGGGAGGCTTTATTCAGCTGTAAGTTTAAACAATCCCAGTCAGAAAAGATCCAGAGAGAATGTACTGGACATGAGGATCTGAATGGAGTGGAAAACAGCTTCACTGACATGTCACTGATGCCAATATTTAATAACGTCTATAAAGGAGTGTATGCAGTGGCCCATGCTCTGCATATTATTCTTCAATGTAATGAAACATGTGACAACAATGTGACGCTAGATCCATTAACGGTGAACGTTGTTTTTACACTAATGACTAAGTTGAAACTCGCTGAATTGGGCAGAAAGGAGTAGGACCATATAAGCTTTTGCTTCAACCTATTTCCTTTTCGAACACTTTAATTTACATAATCCACTCATTGTGTGATTGGTTGTTGTTGTTGAAATTGTTTTCTTTTTTGTGTTGTTCGAAATAAACTTTATAATATATAAATATATAATATATATATATAATATATATAATATATATAAATTTAAATCAAAAATAAATGTTCTAAATATGAACAGAATTTAATAATGTATTTTCATTTTAACACTTTTTTAGATTTTGAAGCACATAAAAATGATTCACTTTAAGACAAAAGAAGGAGAAGATGTTTACTTTAATGAAAATGGAGATCCACCTGCAAAGTATGAGATTATCAACTGGCAGCCAAGAGAAAACGGCTCTGTGGATTTTGTGACTGTTGGTCTTTATGATGCATCGCTACCTGCAAGCAATCAGTTCAAATTTCTAAATAAGGCTTTAATTTGGAAGGACAATTCAACTCAGGTTGTTAGCAAATGCTTCACTTTAGAATTTATTTTTATTAAATAATTTTTGTTTCACTAACATATGTAAACAAGGCCTGTAAAGACAACAGAAACATATTTTTATTGTTGCTTATCTTCATGCAGGTTCCTGTATCAGTTTGCAGTGAGACGTGTCGACCAGGAACACAAAAGGTTCTGCAGAAAGGAAAACCTGTTTGCTGCTATGACTGCATAAGATGTGCAGAAGGAGAAATGAGCAACATTACAGGTTAGGATGTAATGTAAATTAAGGTAAAAAAAAAAGCGTCGTGATACTGTGTTAAAGCAAGAAAAACCAATGGAGGTTAGGATGTATTTCTTCATGGTATTATAGTATGGCTGAAATGTTGGTTTTGTTACATGAAATTTGGTTTTATCATATCTAAAGTATAATTTAGTTTTCACATCTTGAAAACAGTATTTCAGGGAAAGTTTATTGATTGACTTTAATATTCTTTTGGAATTTATTTGATAATGTCTCACAACACCTGTTCTCATGAAGTAGCTGCATTTCCTGATGCCTTCAGAAAACTTTGTTGCATTTATACAAATTGAGAATAATCTGAAATGTCATTAATTTGCAGATTCTGTCACCTGCATGAGATGTCCTCTTGAGTTCTGGTCAAATGAAAGAAGAGATGCTTGTGTGGTTAAGGAAGCAGAGTATCTGAAATTTGTGGAGATAATGGGAGCTCTGCTGACTGCAGCCTCCTTGTTTGGAACATGTCTGACTGCTGCTGTAGCTTTCATTTTCTTCAGATACAGGAAAACTCCTCTAGTCAGAGCAAACAACTCTGAGCTGAGCTTCCTGCTGCTCTTCTCCTTGACTCTGTGTTTCCTCTGCTCTCTGACCTTCATCGGACGTCCATCAGAGTGGTCCTGCATGCTTCGTCACACAGCTTTTGGCATCACCTTTGTCCTCTGCATCTCCTGTGTTCTGGGGAAAACCATGGTGGTTTTAATGGCCTTTAAAGCTACACTTCCAGGGAGAAACATCATGAAATGGTTTGGGCCTACACAGCAGAGACTCAGTGTTCTGGGCTTGACCTTTATACAAGTGATCATATGTCTTCTCTGGTTGACAATTTCTCCTCCGTTTCCATCAAAGAACTTCAAGGAGTTCAAAGATAAAATCATCTTGGAGTGTTCTCTAGGCTCAGCTGTGGGCTTCTGGTCCGTACTTGGATATATTGGTTTCCTGGCCATATTGTGTTTTATTTTTGCTTTTCTAGCTCGTAAATTGCCTGATAATTTCAACGAAGCTAAATTCATCACCTTCAGCATGTTGATATTCTGTGCTGTGTGGATCACTTTCATCCCAGCGTATGTCAGCTCTCCAGGAAAGTTCAGTGTCGCTGTAGAAATCTTTGCAATTCTTGCATCGAGCTTTGGACTGTTGATTTGTATCTTCATTCCAAAATGTTACATCTTGTTACTGAAACCAGAAAAAAACACCAAGAAAAATGTGATGGGGAAAAGAGCACCAAAATGATTGTAACCACAGAAAGCAGTGGAGTCGCAGGGTCGTTTGAATGTAGTCTATCTATTTATTTATCTATCTATCTAATAATTAATATATGTAATCATTATATATCTATATCTTTAATTATAGTGGGTGTGGAATTTCACTAAGAACATGAGATTAAATATGGCACTTTTGCAAAACAAGTCTATTTTTTGTTCCTCTCAGTGTGTCATTTATGCTTTTATACCCATTTTGTACTGAGATCCTTTTTTTGTTTTCAAAAATGTATTGTTGGCATTGTTGAATATGGTTACACCATAAACATCAACAGTTAAACTTAAAGAGATTAAACTGTACAGGTGATTTGTGGTTTTGTTGTTGAAAATATATTTTATTTTATTGAAGTTTACATTTATGTCTTAAATTGTTCAAAAAAAGTTTGAGGCATGCAATAATTGGCTTGTGTGTGTGTGTGTGTGTGTGTGTGTGTGTGTGTGTGTGTGTGTGTGTGTGTGTGTGTGTGTGTGTGTGTGTGTGTGTGTGGGGTGTGCCTGTGCCTGCTCTGTCTTCTCAATCCCCAGTGAGCCGTAGCGGATGGCTGCTCATACTGAGCCAGGATTCTCTGGAGGTTTCTTCCTGTTAAAAGGGAGTTTTCCTTCCCACTGTCGCTAAATGCTTGCTTAGTATGAGGATTGTACCAACACAATGACACTAGTCAGTGTCTTGATGCAATCTGCTGGGTCCCTTATATAGGAAACTTTTTTACTGATTGGCTTATGAACTGAACTGTATTGAAATGTTTACTTTGTGAAGTGCCTTGAGACGACTCTTGTCGTGATTTGGCGCTATATAAATANAGAGACCTGTATGTGTGTGTGTGAGATGGGGGGGGGGGGTGTAAAATGGGGTGGGGTTGGCAGCAGAAAAAGCTAAGGAACTTCTAGTTTCGAAGTATATTGTGTTATTGTGGCAATTATATAAACATTTATTTGAAAATGATAACTGTGGATATTTTTTGTGTATTTGGTTATGTAATATTTTCTCAAACATGTCTCACAGTACAAAAATCAATAGAGAACTCTTACACTGTGCAAACTATTCTGCTCAACATATAATTTCAAAATCACACCTATTTTATCACTACATCCCATTATATAGATTATCTTGACTAACAATAGAAATAATAGGCTGCTGCATTGGAGCCATTGTTGGAATGTTGGAACAATCAAGAGCCCCATATATGGTGAAAAACCCATTGAGGTGAGGTTTGTCAGTTTTATCAGGCTGGCTTTTTCAAGAGAAAGAAAACATGTTTATGCAATGATTGGCAAATGAAATGGTAGCTGAAAGGAGAAATTCAGCACTCCTATACATAACACTGTACATAACAGTTCCTGAGTTATCTCTGTAGTTATGCTGCTATAGGCTTAGACTGCTGGAGGACATACTGACCACTTTCCACACTCTGCTACTCTCTTCTACCACCACTCTCTAATTGCATTATTTCCTGTTATTTCAGCTGTTAACTTTATTTTCTCTCTAAGTGTTTTTCTCCCCAGAAGAAGCTACACTGGCGTTCTGCTGAGCTGTGGTGGCCTCATGGAGGGGGCCATCGGCTGGCACACTGCTGCCAACCACCTGACATTCTCCCTCTCCTGATATTACATCTTACTTTCTTTAACATAGAATGTGCTACTATTAGTTCACCTATTGAATTAATTATAGATTCACTCAGATAAAGACAACAAAGTTTCTCTTACTAAATAGAACTTCTACTAAGAAATCACAGTGTAGCCATAGAAACGCTACTTGATACATGTGGTGTGTGTGTGTGTGTGTGTGTGTGTGTGTGTGTGTGTGTGTGTGTGTGTGTGTGTGTGTGTGTGTGTGTGTGTGGGTGTGTGGGTGTGGGGTGTGCCTGTGCCTGCTCTGTCTTCTCAATCCCCAGTGAGCCGTAGCGGATGGCTGCTCATACTGAGCCAGGATTCTCTGGAGGTTTCTTCCTGTTAAAAGGGAGTTTTCCTTCCCACTGTCGCTAAATGCTTGCTTAGTATGAGGATTGTACCAACACAATGACACTAGTCAGTGTCTTGATGCAATCTGCTGGGTCCCTTATATAGGAAACTTTTTTACTGATTGGCTTATGAACTGAACTGTATTGAAATGTTTACTTTGTGAAGTGCCTTGAGACGACTCTTGTCGTGATTTGGCGCTATATAAATAAACTGAATTGAATTGAACTAGACTAATGCCCTCAGACTAAGAGAAGCTGAAGCTCATCCAAGCCACTTGGCTGTAAACAACCCCAATGCAATTTGAAGCTCATGTTTGACGTCACCAAAATAAATAATGAATTAATGACAATCTGCAAGGTAGCGATGAGACTACAAGGTTCAAATCAAATACTTTGCTGCACCCTGAGATTTTGTCCAGGAGTACAACCAAAAGAATCAAATGCAAGGGGCAGCCCAGGTTGAGTCCAACCTGCACTAGGAACAAGCTCAAAATTCAAATGGTTTACAAAAATCTTATTGAGGCCAAAATATCTATTTTTGGTACCAAATTCACTGATGGTTCACCCTATGTCAAACGTTGTTACTATGGACAGTTACAGAAATTCAAAAACCAAACCTAATTGGGCTTCAGTCATGTCAGGGAGGCCTGTCCTCCTAGTCACTTCACATCAGGTAATGCCATCATTGTCCACCATGAGAATTTGGTGTTATTGGGGAACTATAAAATATCAAGGTGGTACCAGATCTGTGTCACCAAAAACACTTGTTCATTTTAAAAGTGCAGTATTTGTTATTGGAAAAAGCTGTTCAAGCAAGCTACAGATTGAGGGAAAAAAAAAGAAAAAGCAAATGTCCGACCCCATTCTTCAGGCTCCCTCCTAGAGTGACAGATTCTGATAGCTGCAGAAAATGGTACAACACTGGCTTGCGACACAAACACATGAGCAGAGACACAACTCTGCTGAGCTGCTATGGCCAAAATTTCCAGAACCAACAGCGAACCAAACCAAAACCTCCTCCCACTCACTTTGACTTCATTTCCTACTGAGCCACAACTAATCAGCGTGAGTTATCCAAAATTTCTGCTCAGCAACTCCACTGGGCCATTTCAAGTACCTACTCCTGATCAGGTACTCCGAAAGTTCCTGAAAACGGCACAGAAAGGCCCGGTGAACTGGAGACACGCGCATGCTGGGAATGCTGGGGGGGGTTATCATAGTTTGAAAAGTAGCACAAGTTAAGAGAAGAGAAAAGCAGTGCACAAACACACCAACGGAGGACTTAGTAGTGATGTTGAACAGTCTGCTATGACCAATGGTGTGTGATATAGCGTTTTTGGCCGGGCCCAGTACGTTAGAAACCACATCAAAGCTAATTTCAAAGACATGGGGTGGCAACCGGGCACCCGTTACTAGAGGAAATGCCTTAGAACCAGGCTGAACGCAGTAGGTACTGGTGGAAAACACCCATTATTGAACTGAAGTAGTTCAGTTGAGCTAGTTGAGCTTTTCAGTGAGCTCATTGGACTGTACGTAACAACATATTGCAACACAAATAACTACATGCATTTTGTGTTTTTGAGGATTGAATTTTCTTATATGGTATAGTCCACATTTAGAAAAATTTACTTCTCAACAATAACTTTGGAGATTTAAATTTGAATAAAAATAATGGTCAATGTTTTTCAAATTATTGTGGGTAGTAAGGGTTAGGGTTATGCCATGTCATTCCTCCTGCCCCACCGTGTAGATCCACCCAGTAGTTTTATTAATAATTCATGAGGTGATGGTAAATTAATAAATACCAGTTCAAGTCTGCATGGTTGTTCAGGAGATGCAATTGCCACTTGCTACTTGAGCAGATGGCATGATGTCCTCACAGAAGTGGTCAGAGAACAGTTTTGTACTTTTACATCTACTGTTGATGATTTCTTTCTCTCAGTTTGAGGAGTCATGCAGACGGAGAGGAGATCCTGAGATCCCTCAGCTGTCTAAGGATGGAGACATCATGTTGGGGGGAATCTTCTATTTTCACAGAAGCTGGAATATCCAACAGAATTCCTACAAACAAAAACCCCCACCAATAGAATGTATCAGGTAAAATGCAACACATGGTTTTGTTATGAAATAAATTAATGCTTTTATTCTGACAGAAATGAATGCTTTTATTCAGTACTGTTTATGTTTTAAAATGATAAATGCTGCTGGTATAACAAAATATTATTGTCTGATTCCAGTGTGAATTTCAGAGAGTTCCAGTTTGCTCAGGCTATGCTTTTTGCCATTGAGGAAATCAACAACAGTACAGAGCTACTTCCTGGTGTTTCTCTGGGATATAAAATTTATGATACTTGTAGTTCTGTTGTCAGAAGCATAGCCGTTACACTTGCTTTGACCAATGATGACAATGTTGTTTCAACCTCAGAAAAACCCTGTAACAAACCTGCACAGGTGCAGGCTATAGTGGGACAAAGCTCTTCCTCTCATAGCACAGCAGTAACTACTATTATTGGACCATTTAATATCCCACTGGTGAGTCTATGCTGCATGTTTGTAAAACAGTAAACATCTAAAACACGTATCAGCTGGCAAATGCAAAAGTTTCTTTGTGAATGTTTAGCTTCTAATAGATATAATTTATTTTACATATATGGATGCTTTATCAGTTCCTTTTTTCTTTTAGATCAGTCACTTTGCTACATGTGCCTGTCTCAGTGATAAATCTAAGTACCCGTCGTTTCTCAGAACCATACCCAGTGACTACTATCAGAGCAGAGCTCTGGCCCATTTGGTTAAACACTTTGGTTGGACTTGGGTTGGAGCTGTTAGATCAAACGATGATTATGGCAACAACGGCATGGCTATATTCACAGAAACTGCACAACAGCTCGGCGTCTGTCTGGAATATTCTGTTTCTTTCTATAGAACGGACCCAACAGCAAAAATCCAGAACATAATTAACATCATCAAGGCCTCCACTTCAAAGGTGATTGTTGCTTTTCTTTCTCCCGGAGACTTAGAAGTGTTTATACATGAGTTGCTTTTTCACAACCTGTCGTGGTACCAGTGGGTCGGCAGTGAGTCCTGGATTTTTGATTCTCAAATCGCTGTACTGGATAAACATCACATTCTTGATGGAGCCATAGGCCTTTCCATTCCCAAATCACAAGTCAGTGGCCTTAGAGAGTTCATGCTGGATGTAAAACCACTAAATTCATCAAATAATAATTTGTTCATAGAGTTCTGGGAGACATTATTCAGCTGCAAGTTCAGTGGGTCACAATCAGAAAAGATTCAGAGAGAATGTACCGGACATGAGGATCTGACCGGAGTAGTAAACAGCTTCACTGACATGTCACTGATGCCAATATTTAATAATGTCTACAAAGGAGTGTATGCAGTGGCCCATGCTCTGCACAAAGTCCTCAGGTGTAATAAAACATGCGACACCAGCGTGAAGCTAGATCCATTAACGGTGAGCCTAATCATGGAATTCACATTTTTAAAATATCTAAGGGATAAAAATACTAAATGTTGTAGATTGCATTATTCTTCATCCATGACAGATTTACAATTTATGTAAATGATAATTAAAATTGTCTTTTTCTTTTAGACTTTGCAGCACATTCAGAAGATTCACTTTAAGACAAAAGAAGGTGATGAAGTTTACTTCAATGAAAATGGAGATCCACCTGCAAAGTATGAGATTATTAACTGGCAGCCCAAACAAAATGGCTCAGTGGATTTTATAACAGTCGGTCTTTATGATGCATCGTTACCTGCAGAAAAACAGATGAATTTGCTAAATAAATCTTTAAAATGGGCACAACATTTACAGCAGGTAAAACTTACTGCAGACATTTCTAGTGTGCACACTTATTTCCACATTTTTTAAATGTAATATAAAATTGGCTCCATTGCACAAAAATGACTAAATTAGGATTGTCAGGCTAACAGGCATTAATTTATTCATGCTGTTTTTGTTCATGCAGGTTCCTGTATCAGTTTGCAGTGAGAAGTGTCCACCTGGAACACGTAAGGTTCTGCAGAAAGGAAAACCTGTTTGCTGCTATGACTGTATAAAATGTGCAGAGGGAGAAATTAGCAACATAACAGGTTAGCATGTTCCAGGAAATTAAGTTGTCTTTTTGAAATATATAAAAATAAGATTTCTATGAAGAATATTTTTAATTTGAAGCACAAAAAGATGCAAAAAACACAGAACAGGTCACCAGTTCATCACAGGGCCACACCTAAATTCAAAAGATACATACAACCATACACGCTCACTCCTAGTAACAATGTAGAGTTGAAAAACATCCGTTTGCTGCACCTTATTTACTCCCTGTAACTTTCGAACAGTGCAGCGGTGTGTTTTTCATGGGTTTAATCCTGGCAGTGGAGAGTAACCACATTATATATGACATCAAACAGCAATATCAAACTTGAATTCCTTCTTTTTGTTTTAATGGCGGATGGCATAAACAAACCGTGACCTTTGAAGTCTCGAGGGATCTTGTAATCCCGGGAGCCCAGAGAGGAGCATGGCAGAGAAGCCGCTTTGCGGCTCAGATTCTCCCAGTGCACACTGGCACGCAGCAAAATTTGCGAGTAAATCGTTCCACGGCCGTTCTGCGATGCTGATGCATCCAGTGTGAAGTAGGGGTAAAGGCTACTGCACACTGAAAGCATCAGCGGCGCGGAACGGCAGCGGAACATCGCTGCTTCAAATAGAATTCATTATAGTCTACGGGGTGTCACAAACCAGCCGCGACGCAGCAATTTCCAGACGCGTCCCAGAAGTGGAACGCCGCACCGCGCCACTAAAGATAGGATCGGGTTCTATTTTTGCCGCGTCCCGCTTCTGGGAATGCGTCAATTTCCGCAGTTAACATGGGGCTAGACAGGAAATCACACTCGATTTCAGTGTAAAATGCCCGGTAATTTTCAAAATAAAAGTCTGTTACAGCGATGCGGTTTCATATCTATGTAGATTACGTCTATACATGTGACCTCACGGCTTATTTAGTACCGCATCGTTCGAGAAGTGCAGCGGTGTGTTTTTCATGGGTTTAATCCTGGCAGTGGTGAGTAAAAACATTATATATGACACCAAACAGCGATATCAAACGTGATTTCCTTCTTTTTGGTTTAATGGCGGACGTCATAAACAAACCGTGACCGTTGAAGTCTCGAGGGATCTTGTGATTTCGCGAGTCGAGCGAGGAGCACTACGGTGAAGCCGCTTCGCTGCTGACTCTCCCGGTGTGCACTGGAGTGCCGCGATTGTCGCGAGTAAACTGTTCCGCGCCACTGATGCTTTCAGTGTGCAGCAGGCGTAAGGCTGCCTTTATACAGACGTGGACAAAATTGTTGGTACCCTTCTGTCAATGAAAGAAAAACCACAATGGTCATTGACCAAAGGGTACCAACAACTTTGTCCACGTGTATAATTCCCAGACAGTTTTCAAACAGGAATTAGAACGTTTTGGAACAATTGACAGTTAGCCACAGGGCATCAAAAACAAATATGAAGATTTAAATGAAGTTGGCAATAACAGCTTACCAATAACTTGCAGATGCAACCACCTGTCTGAGATGTCCCTTTGAATCCTGGTCAAATGAAAGAAGAGACACCTGTGAAACTAAGGAGGCGGAGTTTCTGACATATGAAGAAATTATGGGATCACTTCTTACTGGTGTCTCCTTACTTGGAACATGTCTGACTGCTGCTGTAGCTTTCATTTTCTTCAGATACAGGAAAACTCCTCTAGTCAGAGCAAACAACTCTGAGCTGAGCTTCCTGCTGCTCTTCTCCTTGACTCTGTGTTTCCTCTGCTCTCTGACCTTCATCGGACGTCCATCAGAGTGGTCCTGCATGCTTCGTCACACAGCGTTTGGCATCACCTTTGTCCTCTGCATCTCCTGTGTTCTGGGGAAAACCATGGTGGTTTTAATGGCCTTCAAAGCAACACTTCCTGGGGAAAACATCATGAAATGGTTTGGGCCTATTCAGCAGAGACTCAGTGTTCTGGGTTTCACTCTGATACAAGTGATCATCTGTCTCCTCTGGTTGACCATTTCTCCTCCGTTCCCATCTGAGAACTTTAAGGAGTTCAAGGATAAAATCATCTTGGAGTGTTCTCTGGGCTCAGCTGTGGCCTTCTGGTCTGTACTCGGATACATTGGACTTCTGGCCATGTTGTGTTTCATTTTTGCTTTTCTAGCTCGTAAACTACCTGATAACTTCAACGAAGCTAAATTCATCACCTTCAGCATGTTGATATTCTGTGCCGTGTGGATCACTTTCATCCCAGCGTATGTCAGCTCTCCTGGAAAATTTACTGTTGCTGTAGAAATCTTTGCTATTCTAGCTTCCAGTTTTGGTTTGCTCATTTGTATCTTCATACCAAAATGTTACATCATGTTACTGAGACCAGAAAGAAACACAAAGAAGAATATGATGGGGAAAGGCGCACAGACATCATTCTGAGAAGATAAATCAGTAACACTTTACAATAAGGGTCCCTTTAATAACGTTACTGTTATTGTTAACTATTAAGTGTCCTTAAAGGTAGGACAAAGGGACGGAGGGGGTGAGGTCTGCTTAGTAATGTATAACGGTTAAGTAGTTGTTAACACTATTTAATAGTTTATTAATGCTTAATAATGCAGTAAGTGACGTTAATAAAGGGAATCTTATTTTAAAGTGTTAGCAATAATTCATCTGAAAGATTTAATGGAATAAAAGCAATTCAAAACTTAATTACCATCATTATTTTCTAAATAATTGAACATTTGGTGACAGAACAACATCATACTCCTTCAAAGGTTTTTATATGTTGAATGATCATTAAAACAAATAATCTAAAATAATTTCTGAGGATGAAATGTCTTCTTGTAACCTAAAATCTGATTCATTTTTGCCTTTGTGTAATATGTAGTGTTCACAAACGTATGAAATATCTACTTACTATGAAATTACTTAAATGTGACCATAAACAGTCAATTCAGTATAAAAAATATTATATAGTCTTAGTAGATGAGGCAGCTTAAATGTCTTTTAGAATAGAAATAAAGTAACCACTTTTATATATACAGGCTCCATGATAGCTCCATGTTTGTTTGTATTCTCCTTAATTGATACTTTTGCTGTTTTCATCACCCTATACCCATTTTTCAACGAGTAAAATAACAAACTACAAACCCTGGGGTTTTGTACTTTCCTCAGTTTCCTCATAAATTATTTAATTTACTGGAGTACACTTTATAACATCTGACGTATCACTGTCATGAAAATTAAACACTGTTTTGGATAGAAAATGTATGTAAATAATGTATATTAATATACACCTCTTAGATTAAAAAAGAACTTTTAGCTCACCCCTTTCTTACATACACACGCATGCACACACACACACGTGTGTTTTGTATGAACATATCAGCAAATAAAAAAAGTCAGTTTGGCTCAGTTATATGGTACACCAGAGGACGTGGTGCTTGTACCCAAATCTCTCATTGATTTCCAGTCAAGTGCATGTGCAAAACAGAAGACAAAAAACATACAGTATGTTAAAATTCACAGAAAAAGGTGATCAGTGTTCATAACTGCCCTCTTGTGGCCAATACTTATTGCAGCGTTTCATTAAACAACTTGTCAATGCACACAAAACTGATAAATAAAACAATGTGTATTCATGGTTTTATTATTTTTATTGCCTACTTTTTATTTTTTTAACATGTTCATTTTCTTGGGTGTGTGTTATGTGGTTTTGCTATGTACAGCACTTTGGGTTGCGTGAGCAACAGTAAGTGTGCTACAGAAATAAATCTGACCTTGACCTTGATGAGATATTTAGTTACAAATACAGAGTAGCAAACCATATTTTAATACCTTTTTTTCTAGTCTTAAAATGATATTATTATTATTATTAGAAGTAGTAGTATGTGAAAAAATACAACAGAAAGTCACTGTTTTACTTTAACTACAAATACAAAAGTTGTCTTTGAAAAAATCACAATTTTTATTTATTTTTATTTTTTATAAATATTATTGATCAGGCCCTGTACAGTAGGTCCGCATTGCCGGCAGTAAGTCAAGCTTTTTTATCTGCGAGAGTTCAACTCTGCCAAGGCTGCCATAGGTCACTGATTCAGTTCATAATCTTGAAAGACAGGATTTACAGGTGCAGCCAAGGTGTTGAGAAAATCCATTGTGGTGGCCTAAGGATCAGGTCTCTGCTTTTTGCAGATGATGTGGTCCTGTTGGCTTCAGCAGACTGTGATCTCTAGCTTTTGCTGGAGCGGTTCACAGCCAAGTGTGAAGCAGCTGGGATGAGAATCAGCTCCTCGAAATCTGAGACCATGGTCTTGAGTCACAAAAGTGTAGAATGTCTTCTCCAGGTCAGGGACAAGGGCCTGCCCCAAGTGGAGTTTAAGTATCTTGGGGTCTTGTTCACAAGTGAGCGACAGATGGAGCACAAGATCGATAGGCGGATTGGTGCTGCATCTCCTGTGATGCGAGCGTTGTTACCGTCTGTTGTGATGAAGCGAGAGCTGAGAAGTAAGGTGAAGCTCTCAATTTACCGGTCGATCTACGTTCCAGCCCTCATCACGAGATTTGGGTAGAGATTGAAAGAATGAGATCACAGATACAAGCGGCCAAAATTAGTTTTCTCCACAGGGTGTCTGGGATCTCCCTTAGGACTGAAATATACTTGCTTTTTATTGACGCATATGTGCGTTTAAAATGGCTCCCTCACATAATTTGCGATGATTTGAAGCGTTGTTTGTGCGCGTCCCGAAATGAACGCGACACGTTCACACGCTGAGCCTGTATCTAATTAAAACTGCTGTCCTCATATTTCACCTCATAGACATGTGTCCCCAAATGACTGGAGAAACCAGCATATATGTGTGTGTGTGTGTGTGTGTGTGTGTGTGCGTGCGTGTGCACGTCTGTCACAGCAAGCAGAAAAGAGAGTTTGGTTCATCTTTTGAGATTTGTTTGTGATGGAGTTTCCCCAGATGTCAGTGGCGCTGAGATCTTGTGATTTTGAAGTTGCCATGAAGCCTAAACTGTCTTGTCTTTCAAGATGAAACACAAACACTGTATATGCCAATAAGGGTGGGGGTGGGGGGTTCACAAACAGTTTTGGTTCAGTTCGCTGTTGGTTCTGGAAACGTTTACTATAGCAGCTCAGCAGAGCTGTGTGTCTGCTCGTGTGTTTGTGTCGCAAGCTGGTGTTGTACCACTTTCTGCAACCATCAGAATCTCACTCTAGGACGCAGGTGTCGAACTCCAGTCCTCAAGGGCCGGCATCCTGCACCTCTTTGTTGTTTCCCTGTTTCAACACAGTTGATTCACCTGTGCAGCAGCTCATCAAGCTCTCCAGAAGCCTGTTAATCACCTGCTGATTGAAATCAAGTGTGTTGAAGCAGGGAAAACACCAAAATATGTGGCATAGTGGGCCCAAATTTTTTCAACAACAAATACTGCACTTTTAAAATTAACATGTTTTTAGTCACATAGATTTGGTACCACCTTGATATTTTATAGTTCCCCAACACAAAATTCTCATTGTGGACAAAGATGGAGTCACCTGATGTTAAGGAGGACAGGCCTCCCTGACCTGACTGAAGCCCAATCAAGTTTGGGTTTGGGACTTCTGTAACTGTCCATAATAACAACATTTGACATAGGGTGACCCATAAGCGACACCATTAGTGGAATTTGCAACAAAAATTGATATTTTGGCCTTAATAAGATTTTAGTAAACCATTTGAACATTGAGTTTGTTCCAAGGCAGAAAGCATATTATTTTTATTGTGAGCAAAGATAATCTATATAATGGGAGGCAGTGATAAAATAGGTGTGATTTAGAAAGTATATGTTGGGCAGAAGAATAGTTCGCACAGTGTTCTCCATTGATTTTTGTACTGTGAGTTGTGTTTGAGAAAATATTACATAACCAATAAAGTCAGAGCACAGAAATACATAAAAAGGTATCCACAGTAATAATTTTTCAAATAAATATTTATATTATTGTCACAGTAACACAGATATACTTTGAGACTAGAAGTTCCCAAGCTTTTTCTGCCGCTAACCCCACCCTTACACACACACACACACATATGGGTTTCTCAAGCCATGTGGGGACGCATGTCCTTGAGATTAAATGTGAGGACAGCATTTTTAATTAGAGTTATAAGTGCTATTTTAGCACACAACCACCACCCCTCCTCCACACACACACCGTTTAATTGTTGATGTTTATGGTGTAACCATATTCAACAATGCCAACCATACATTTTTGAAAAAAAGAAGCAGCTTAGTGCAAAACAGGTATAAAAGCATCAAACAAGCAAACAACACACTGAGGAAAAAACAGACTTGTTGTGCAAAAGTGACATATTTAATCTCACAGGTTCTTAATGGAATACAACAACCACTGCAATGTATATATATTAGATAGATACACAGACTAATGAATGACCCTGCCACTGCACTGCTTTCTGTGGTTACAATCATTTTGGTGCTCCTTTTCCCATCACATTTTTCTTGGTGTTATTTTCTGGTTTCAGAAGCATGATGTAACATTTTGGAATGAAGATACAAATCAACAGTCCAAAGCTCGATGCAAGAATTGCAAAGATTTCTACAGCGACACTGAACTTTCCTGGAGAGCTGACATAGGCTGGGATAAAAGTGATCCACACAGCACAGAATATCAACATGCTGAAGGTGATAAATTTAGCTTCGTTGAAGTTATCAGGCAGTTTTCGAGCTAAAAAAGCAAAACTAAAACACAATATGGCCAGGAAACCAATGTATCCAAGTACGGACCAGAAGCCCACAGCTGAGCCTAGAGAACACTCCAAGATGATTTTATCTTTGAACTCCTTAAAGTTATTTGATGGAAATGGAGGAGAAATTATCAGCCAGAGGAGACATATGATCACTTGTATAAAAGTGAAACCCAGAACACTGAGTCTCTGCTGTGTAGGCCCAAACCATTTCATGATGTTTTTCCCAGGAAGTGTTGCTTTGAAGGCCATTAAAACCACCATGGTTTTCCCCAGAACACAGGAGATGCAGAGGACAAAGGTGATGCCAAAAGCTGTGTGACGAAGCATGCAGGACCACTCTGATGGACGTCCGATGAAGGTCAGAGAGCAGAGGAAACACAGAGTCAAGGAGAAGAGCAGCAGGAAGCTCAGCTCAGAGTTGTTTGCTCTGACTAGAGGAGTTTTCCTGTATCTGAAGAAAATGAAAGCTACAGCAGCAGTCAGGCAGGTTCCAAACAAGGAGGCTGCAGTCAGCAGAGCTCCCATTATCTCCTCAAATTTCAGATACTCTGCTTCCTTAACCACACAAGCATCTCTTCTTTCATTTGACCAGAACTCAAGAGGACATCTCATACAGGTGACAGAATCTGCAAATTAATGACATTTCAGATTTTTCTCATTTTGTATAAATGCAACAAAGATTTCTGCAGGCATCAGGAAATGCAGCTACTTCATGAGAACAGGTGTTGTGAGACATTATCACATAAATTCCAAAAGAATATTAAAGTCAATCAATAAACTTTCCCTGAAATACTGTTTTCAAGATGTGAAAACTAAATTATACTTTAAAAATGATAAAACCAAATTTCATGTAACAAAACCAACATTTCAGCCATACTATAATACCATGAAGAAATACATCCTAACCTCCATTGGTTTTTCTTGCTTTAACACAGTATCACGACGCTTTTTTTTTTTACCTTAATTTACATTACATCCTAACCTGTAATGTTGCTCATTTCTCCTTCTGCACATCTTATACAGTCATAGCAGCAAACAGGTAAAGTCAGTCATTAACTTTCCCTCAGATACTGTTTTCATATTTAAGTTACAGATGTGAAACCTCAAAGAGGTGATTAATCAAATTATACTTTACAAACCATAAAATCAAATTTCATGTAACAAAACCAACATTACAGCAATGCTATAATACCATGAAGATTTAATTGTACATTACATCCTAACCTGTAATGTTGCTTATTTCTCCTTCTGCACATCTTATGCAGTCATAGCAGCAAACAGGTTTTCCTTTCTGCAGAACCTTTTGTGTTCCTGGTCGACACGTCTCGCTGCAAACTGATACAGGAACCTGCATGAAGATAAGCAACAATAAAACAATGTTTCTGTTGTCTTTACAGGTCTTGTTTACATATGTTAGTGAAATGAAAATTATTTAATTAAAAAATGTTTTAAAGTGAAATATTTGCTAACAACCTGAGTTGAATTATACGTCCAAATTAAAGCCTTATTTAGAAATTTGAACTGATTGCTTGCAGGTAACGATGCATCATAAAGACCAACAGTCACAAAATCCACAGAGCCGTTTTCTCTTGGCTGCCAGTTGATAATCTCATACTTTGCAGGTGGATCTCCATTTTCATTAAAGTAAACATCTTCTCCTTCTTTTGTCTTAAAGTGAATCATTTTTATGTGCTTCAAAATCTAAAAATGTATGAAATGAAAATAAATTATTAAATTCTGCTCATATTTAGAACATTTATTTCAGATTTAAATGTCAATTTCGTCATTAATGTAAAAACAACGTTCACCGTTAATGGATCTAGCGTCACATTGTTGTCACATGTTTCATTACATTGAAGAATAATATGCAGAGCATGGGCCACTGCATACACTCCTTTATAGACGTTATTAAATATTGGCATCAGTGACATGTCAGTGAAGCTGTTTTCCACTCCATTCAGATCCTCATGTCCAGTACATTCTCTCTGGATCTTTTCTGACTGGGATTGTTTGAATTTACAGCTGAATAAAGCCTCCCAGAACTCTGTAAACAAATTATCATTTGAGGAATTAAGTGACTTCACATCCAGCATGAACTCTCTAAAATGACTGATATGTGCTTTGGGAATAGAAAGACCAATGGTTCCATCCAAGACATGATTCTGATTCAGCGCTGCAATTTTAGCATCAAAGATCCAGGCTTCACTTCCGACCCACTGGAACCCTGTAATGCTTTGAAGGGACAACTCATAGATAAGTACTTCCATGTCCCGAGGAGAGACAAAAGCAACAATCACTGTTGAAGTTGAAGCTTTAATAGTGTCGATTATCTTTTGTATTTTTTCTTTTGGGTCTGTTCTGAAGAAAGAAACAGAATATTCCAGACAGATGCCGAGCTGCTGTGCAGCTTCTGTAAATGTTGCCATGCCGTTGTTGCCATAATCATCGTTGGTTCGAATCGCTCCAACCCAAGTCCAACCAAATTGTTTAACCAAATAGGTCAGAGCTCTGCTCTGATAGTAATCACTGGGTACCATTCTTAAAAAGGACGGATACTTGGATTTATCACTGAGACAAGCACATGTGGCAAAGTGGCTGATCTGAAAGAAACACACTTAATCTGTATCTGCAAAAAGAGTTAAATTTTAATAGAATTTTAATCAGAAATTACAGCAGCACTTCCCTACCAGTGGGACGTGTAATGGTCCAATAACAGAAGCTACTGCTGTACTGGGAGAGGAAGAGCTTTCTCCCACTATAGCCTGCACTTGGACAGGTCTGGTGCATGACTCATCTGACAATAAGGACATATTGTCATTACCATTGGTCAAAGCAAGTGCAATTTTTATGCTTCTGGTAACAGAACCACACGTATCATAAATATAATATCCCAGAGAAACACCAGGAAGTAGCTCTGTGCTGTTGTTGATCTCCTCAATGGCAAAAAGCATAGCCTGAGCATACTGGAACGCTCTGAAATTCAAACTTTATTCAGACAATAATAAACAGTTGTAGTAAAAACAATTTCCTTTGATGCAGATGTAATAATTCATGTGACAAATTAATAAAACACAGCATTAAGTCACAAGACAGAAAAAAGTGAATAATCGTGTTACTATATATTACCTGATGCATTCCAACGGCGAGGGTATTTGTGTGTATGTGTTCTGTTTGTTCTTCCAACTGACGTGAAAATAAAAGAATCCTGCCAACATGACGTCCCCATCCTTAGACATCTGTGGGATCTCAGGATCTCCTATTCGGCTGCACAAAATGTCCTCAGTCTGGGAGTGAGATACTAACAGCAGCAGCTCTAAAAGTACAAAACACTGCCCTAGCCTTTTCCATGTGGACATTATGCCATCTGATGAACATGCTTGACCTGAACCAGTATTTATGGTTTAAGCCTATTAGTCATTTAAAAAAAAAGAAAAGAGATGCTTTGGTTCTGAGGATAAACAAGGTGGGGCAAGACATGATGCCATGCTGATGTCTTGGTGTAATCATGTGTCTGTATGTGTAATAAGGAAAAAAAAATTTTTTTCACTTAAGTTGAACATTTTATTCTAGCATTTGAATGTTTTTTTTCTTTGATTATTTGGAGTCAAAAGACCCAAAGCTTTGTTTACCATTTGACAATAAATAACATTTTGTCAGCCTTTGATACTGAAAAGGAAAAAAGGAAAAATATATGTCATGAAATGGATCTTTGTTATGTTTGGGAAAAAACACGCCACAGTCCAGTTGCCTTCTTTTTAACCTGCTTAAAGTGACAGTGTGTAGTTTCCTGGCGATAGGGGGCAGTAAATACATTTCAGGGTAGTTTTACACCATATCTCCGTAACTGTCGGTAGTTTAAAAAAAAACATTACGGTAAATGTTACCTGTCAAGCAGAAAGCATGCGGCCTCGGCGTGACTCATCAGACTTTGATAGTCCTTCAGTTAATCCCATGGAGAGAATGCAATGCTGATGCTAGTTTTCTGGAGGTGTAGGTTCCGTATCTGCTCGGGGTCCTGCACCTGCAGATGACGTCACACTACGGCAATACCTCTCGGCCAAAATATAGTGCATTGGATTTTTGATTCTGTTCTTTGACATAGGATTTGGAAAGAGTTCAGCAGTGTTGTTATTAAATTCAAGTTTCTTACCTCCAAAATGTTTTTGAACGTGGTAACTTAAGCTGTACATCCAGCCAATCATCTAGTGTGACATCATTGGCAGGCGCAGAACCCCGAGCTGGATCATGTAGAAGGAAACATGGCGTTTAATATGGCGTCCCCCAGAGACTATAGACCCGCGCGCCCTATGTATTTTAGACCCGATTATTATGGTTATATGTTACAAAACTGCCAATATTTTTAACGACTGGACATCATTTTATTAATTTTCAACAACATTCTGATGGATATTTTCAATGGTAAATACTACACATTGTCACTTTAAGATGATGTGGTTGACTTAGGACCTTCACCTAGCCTAGTGAACTAGACCAAATACTTGCTTTGCAAAGTTTGGTCTAGGCACGCTTTATAGGAACCCTCGCAGCCTGTGGCTGTCCAATCACAGCTCACCATAGTTTTGGTTGGGCCAATCACAGCGCTCTATATTTTGAGCCAATCACAGAGCGGGAGTAGCCGATGACGTCAGCGCTGCGGCCGCGAACCCAAGCAACATGGCGGCGGCGCAGGAACCACGTTCGTTTGAAACGGCTTTGTCATCAACATTGGATTATTTAGACTCTAACGTGCATAAGTCTGTCGGCTATACTTAGCGGCTTCTTATTTTTATCAAAGTAAGTAGTGCAATGTCCCAGCACACCTGATATTCACATGTTTTTCATACAAAAACGACAGAAATCATTGATGTTAGACGCCATAACCATAGATATCATATATATCACTAGATGCCTTAACTGGGAGTCAACAGCGTCCCTACACGGTGGCCATCTTACCTCGGACAGCTTACGTTCCGTTCTCAATGGTAGCAGATGTATGGGGTCAAAATGGGCTCAGCTCCATGTAAACTCGAAAAAAGAAATTGTAAATTCAAATAAAAATTGAAAACTCGAAAAAATAAATTGTAAATTCAAATAAAAATTGAAAACTTGAAAAAATAAATTGTAAATTCAAATAAAAATTGAAAACTCGAAAAAATAAATTGTAAATTCGAACCAAAAAACTTGAAAAAATAAATTGTAAATAAAAACAGTAAATAAAAAAAATAAATATAACTTTGAACCTAAAACTGCAACCAAAAAACAAAAAAACAAATTTCATGAAGGAAAACTAAATGAAACAAAAGTTGTGGCCGAGTTTACGTTTCTCTTCCTCCTCTGCTCTCAGGCCTGAGTTTACGTTTCCAATACTTTCTTTTCGTTTACGATGCTGAGCCTGATTTCACATGGGGGGGCGGGCTTTGGGCTCATTGGCTGCATGGGAAATTAATGACAGCTGGGTGAAAGCGCTTAGGTTTGACGTCATTTCCGCCCAGGTCGTGTTTCTGTTGTTAGCCGTAGCACCATGGTTAGCACATCCACATTGCACAATGGTGAGCCTACCTGCGTTGGGCAGACCACCGTTCATCTGCAGTAAGTTAATTTTTTCTGTTCATGTACCGTTTATGCAGTTAAAAGTTTTGTTTTTGTCTGAGTTATTCAATGTGATTGAGCAGCGTGTGCTTCTTGTTAGCGGCTAGCAAGGTTAGCCTTAGCTAGATTCTGAATTACACAGCATCTTTGTCAGATCACATCCATTTCTATTTAGCTAATTTTAACTTGAAAGTGAATGTGTGCGGATTCTCACAGATCTCAGTAACATGGAAGGTAGCCTAACCACCAAGCATGAAGCATATGCATCATTTTACACACAAGATTAATGCTAAGTTACATCTAATTACTGATAATATGTCTCTAATCCTGGTCCACGAGATCTGCTATCCAGCATGTTTAACTTTCTAACTCCTGCACACCTGATTTTAAAAACCAGAAGATCTGCAGAGCTTAAAGACCACTAATTCAACCACTGACTCAGTTCTGTAGGAGCATGTAAACTTGGGTTTAATAAATTAGCAATAATATTGGATGAGACCTGTTTTACATTCTGTATTTTTGTTGTTTTCAGGAAATGTTGGAGAAGCAAGTTATGGGAAGATTTCTACTAAGAGTTCAAGAGGCAGGTCACCACCGGACCACACTGCTTTTTGTCACAGATAATGAGAAGGTGGTATTGCCTTTTTGGTATGGTGAATGGTTATCATACACTATAACACTACATCTTTGTCTCCATGTGTTTACCTTGCCCCTCAGACGAGTGAACTTGTAGTATCAAGCACACCAAAGAAGTTACTTTAGGATATTCTGACTGAACTTGAGGTAATGTATTGACATTATCCAGTTGCATACTAAACAATATAGCACATTATAGTTATTAAATAATAGCTACAGGTCTGAGGGGAATGTCCCTTTTTAAGCTTTTTTGTCACACTGTAAAGACTAAATAAAAACAAAACATTCTGATACAAAACTAATCATGAGTCATGCTTTTCTCCCAAGATAGCCAGCCAGCCAGCAGAGATGACCAGCTGACTGTCCTGAAGGTCATGCAGTGGTTCACAGGAGTCACATCGGCACCTCCTACTGTCAGAAAGATGATGGTTCAAAATTAGTCTGTTTTCCTGTTGTGAGTGCATGTTCACACACTAACATTTCCAACTGCTCACCTCTGCACTTATGAAGAGTTCATACTAAACTTGACAACTGCAATTACGTCTAGCAAAGAATCACATATGATCTGAAAAGATTTGTAGTTTTGCATTTTAGGTCACAGCTCTTTACTTCAAACTTTTTGTAATTCTGTTATACACAAATTATTGTTAACTGGCCATCACTCCATTCCCGCAGGTTGTTACATTGGTATCAATTTATATACAAAACAATCATCGGTAGAACACCGTCATATCTTCGCTCATTACTCATCACTTCCAACAACCAGCGCATTTTACGTTCCAGTAACCTAATCTCTATGGTTATTCCCAAAGCTCGCACCTCCTTTGGCCGCTCCTCATTCCAGTTTGCTGCTCCCAATGACTGGAATGAACTGCAAAAATCACTAAAGCTCACTACCTACGTTCCATTATCTACCTTCAAAAATTCATTGCATTCAATAGTTTCTTTTCAATGTGCCTGCTTCTGAGTACTTAAAGATTGTTTTAAGTCTGTTTTGATGGCTTGTACATATTATATATGAGAACAGTCCTTTGTATTTGTGTCTAGCTGTTTTATCTTATCTTTATCTGCATTTTTTTTAATCTTATCTCTTTTTTATCTTACCTGTTTGTCTAAAGCTAACTATGTCTCTGTTGCTGCTGCCTCTTGGCCAGATCGTCGTTGTAAATGAGAATGAGTTCTCAATCGACTCAACTGGTTAAATAAAGATTAAATAAAATAAAAATAAATAAAATTTAACCTGTTATTGTATTGAGCTTGAGTAGTTGTTTATTGTATATTAAAGCATGTAAAATAACAGTCATGCTGTTACTCCACAACTACTGTAATAGTGTTTCACCAGTTTATTTTTCAGGGTGTGTGCTTATGTTTATGTTTGCTCAATAAACTCAATATTTCAGTCTCCCATGAGTCCATGATCATCTGATGGTACATTGTTTGCCCAGGTATTGAATTCTGAACAACCTGCAAACGCACTGCCCTGCAGACTGAGTCAGCAATGTGCTATCACTTTATTTAAAGCTGTAATATGGAGTTTTCCTCTTTCAGGAATTATGTATGATTTTTTTAGAAAGCCATAAAAGTAATTGTCTTATCTTGTATTGTGATATAATGTAGACAATGTGTATTTTTTTTGTTTTGCTAAGCCCACCCCCTGTCTCATATAGTTCTATGCAATATGATCTGAGCACCGGTAGCATTAGACTACCGCTTACGTACAGAGATCAATCACAGAGCGTGCTCGAAAGGTTTAGACAGATTTGTAAAACCCAAGATTTTAACTTTAGACATTGTCCATATTTATCTTTTCAGCTGTTATTTAATTTTAACTATTACTGGCCAAGTTTATTACTGATCATTTCAATAAATGTACTCATGGGAGACTGAAATATTGAGTTTATTGAGCAAACATAAACATAAGTGCAAAGGTTCAACGAAGAGTAATTTATCATGGTTATCCCAAGTGATTAAAAACTGGGTAGTTGAAGTACTGAATTTTAAATTTAGTTTTCGGAAGTCAATAAATGCTACCAGCAAACCACAAATGGGGTACTGAGATCACAATTCATTTTAATTTTAAATCTTCAGGACACATTGAATCATTGTCTGTGTGTAGTAGCTCAGTCTGTAGGGCAGTGGGTTTATATCCAGGTGGTTCAGAGTTCAATACCTGGACAAACAATGACTTTTAGACTGTGTGAATTTCTGGACCACATGAAATGGTCTAAAAAAGCAAATAAGTATCATCTACTTGTGTAGCTTGGTCTGTTGGGGCATTGGCTTGGTGTGCAGGTGGTTCAGGGTTCAAACCCAGAACATAGCAATTTTAGGCTTTGTGTGAATTCTGGACAACATGAAATGCTCAAAAACCAAGTAGTAAGTATCTGCTTGTCTAGTTTGCCCTGTAAGTTCCTGGGTTGGCATGCTGATGGTTCAGGGTTCAAAACAAACAATGTCTTTTAGACTTTGTGTGAATTCTTGACAGCATGAAATGCTCTAAAAATCTAAGCAGTTGTGTTCTTGTGTAGCGAAGTCTGTAAGGCCTTGGCTTGGAGTGTGAGTGGTTCAGAGTTCAATCCCCAGAGGAATACTTGTGTTGTGGAAATTGAGAGTCCAAACCTTATGACTGAACAAGTTTTTAAGTACAAAAGCTAAAAATAACAAGTTCAAATGTCCCACCAGAACATGTCCAACTGTTCACACATTCATTCACATGTGTGTTCAGAGTAAACACGCTGTGAAACGTGTTATATGGATATGTCAGTTGGCCAACTTAAGTAAGTTGGCCATCTCTACTTGCCAGGCAACTTAAGTTTCTTGGTGAAATTTAATTAAGTTGGCCAACTGACATATCCATATAACACGTTTCACAGCGTGTTTACTCTGAACACACATGTGAATGAATGTGTGCACCATGCTCCGGTTGGCTTGAAGGCTGCATCCATGACCACCATTCATCCTGCCACTCTCACCTAAAAACCCATACACATGTTCACAGCTGGATTCATGGAAATCCAGCTGTGAACATGTGTATATTCCTGCACAGAAAATGTCTCATTTGTTAGCCTTAACCCTAACCAGCCTATAGGGGGCGCTTGATTAGTTTTAGCTTCAAATTTTGGACTTTTTTTGGGGTCTAGTTAAAGGTTGAATATGGAACAATTTAATAAAAATCTATATTTAAAATAATAAATAAGACCACCACGGAGTATTTAAATGTATGAGAATGAAGGTTCAGTATTTCCTTTAAAAGCTATATTCCTGCACAGAAAATGTCTCATTTGTTAGCCTTAACCCTAACCAGCCTATAGGGGGCACTTGATTAGTTTTAGCTTCAAATTTTGGTTGTGAAGTTGCCAGTAATAAGACAGCAGGTTCAAATCCCACTAGTGACTGTACTTGAGTGCGTATGATCAATACTTGAAGTTACATTTCACAAAATCAATCAATGACTTTAAACCTTAAGACCCATCAACTTTTGAAGGAAAAAAACTAAAAATTACAAATGTTTCATCAGAACATGAGTAGGTGTAAAGGGCTCTGGTAGCGTAGTAGAAGTGTTGATGGTTGGGAAGTTACCAGTGGTGAGAGCAGCAGGTTCAATTCCCACTACCTCCTGGGCCTGGATCAGTGGAACCTACCTGGTGAGGGGGCCTATTTGTTTTGCACTTTTGCTTATGTGGTGTTGCTTCTAAATTAATGCATTAGAAATACAAATAGGCCCTGAAAATGTATTACGAAATGAACATGTAATGTAAAAATTAAATGGAAAAATAAAGACCAAACTCAACATGAAGTCGTGTGTGTGTGCGTGCATGCATTCATGCACATGAGTGGCATGTGACACTCAAGTCAGAGTGGGCCTTGCACATATAAGCATCACATTGCATGAATGCATGCACATCACATTGCATGAATTGATTAGTTTTAGCTTCAAATTGTGTACTTTATTTGAGGTCTAGTTAATAAAGTCTAAAATTTGAAGCTAAAACTAATCAAGCGCCCCCTATAGGCTGGTTACGGCTAACAAATGAGACATTTTCTGTGCATGAATATAACTTTTAAAGGAAATACTGAACATTCATTCTCATACCTTTAAACACTCCATGGAGGTCTTATTTATTATTTTAAATATAGATTTTTATTAAATTGTTCCATATTCAACCTTTAACTAGACCCCAAAAAAAGTCCAAAATTTGAAGCTAAAACTAATCAAGCGCCCCCTATAGGCTGGTTAGGGTTAAGGCTAACAAATGAGACATTTTCTGTGCAGGAATATACACATGTTCACAGCTGGATTTCCATGAATCCAGCTGTGAACATGTGTATGGTGTTTTAGGTGAAAGTGGCAGGATGAATGGTGGTCATGGATGCAGCCTTCAAGCCAACCGGAGCGTGGTGCACACATTCATTCACATGTGTGTTCAGAGTAAACACGCTGTGAAACGTGTTATATGGATATGTCAGTTGGCCAACTTAATTAAATTTCACCAAGAAACTTAAGTTGCCTGGCAAGTAGAGATGGCCAACTTACTTAAGTTGGCCAACTGACTTATCCATATAACACGTTTCACAGCGTGTTTACTCTGAACACACATGTGAATGAATGTGTGAACACTTGGACATGTTCTGGTGGGACATTTGAACTTGTTATTTTTAGCTTTTGTACTTAAAAACTTGTTCAGTCATAAGGTTTGGATTCTCAATTTCCACAACACAAGTATTCCTCTGGGGATTGAACTCTGAACCACTCACACTCCAAGCCAAGGCCTTACAGACTGAGCTACACAAGAACAGCTGCCTAAATTTTTAGAGCATTTCTTGCTGTCAAGAATTCACACAAAGTCTAAAAGATGTTATTTGTTTTGAACCCTGAACCATCAGCATGCCAACCCAGGAACTTACAGGGCAAACTACACAAGCAGACTCTTACTACTTGGTTTTTGAGCATTTCATGTTGTCCAGAATTCACACAAAGCCTAAAATTGCTATGTTCTGGGTTTGAACCCTGAACCACCTGCACACCAAGCCAATGCCCCAACAGACCAATCTACACAAGTAGATGATACTTATTTGCTTTTTTAGACCATTTCATGTGGTCCAGAAATTCACACAGTCTAAAAGTCATTGTTTGTCCAGGTATTGAACTCTGAACCACCTGGATATAAACCCACTACCCTACAGACTGAGCTACCACACACAAAAAATTAATCAATGTGTCCTGAAGATTTAAAATTAAAATGAATTGTGATCTCAGTACCCCATTTGTGGTTTGCTAGCATTTATTGACTTCTGAAAACTAAATTTAAAATTCAGTACTTCAACTACCCAGTTTTTAATCACTTGGGATAACCATGTTAAATTACTCTTCGTTGAACCTTTGCACTTATGTTTATGTTTGCTCAATAAACTCAATATTTCAGTCTCCCATGAGTACATTTATTGAAATGATCAGTAATAAACTTGGCCAGTAATAGTTCAAATTAAATAACAGCTGAAAATATAAATATGGACAGTGTCTAAAGTTAAAATCTTGGGTTTTACAAATCTGTCTAAACCTTTATATTAAAAATCACTTATTAGGCCTTAAAATGAAACATTTGGCATCTTTGAGTATGAATGCTGAACATAGTTTAGAACAGAGGTATGGTCCATGATCATCTGATGGTACATTTGGATTGATGGTTGCTCTGAGGACTTCAAGGCTCTGCTGTGTGAGAGGACAGGTGGGATCACAATTCCTGGAAGTTCTTCACCCCATCTCCCAGAGTTGGTTTGACATCAAGTTCTGCTGTTTGGAGGGGATGATTATTCCACCAATAAAGCTGCACAGTTCTGACTGTAGCTGGGGTAGGAACATACACTAAGCTGCAAAAAGATGGATAGCTGGTGGAGTCCAGTGAACCTTCTACATCAAGGCTGTGGAAAAGATGGTAGAGTATGTGCTTGTGACTGCCATCCACAGGTCTCACCATAGTCTCTCTATGCTGCAAAGGAAGAAAGAATGAAAATGTGAGGTGAGACATTCAAGTCATTTGAAAAGAATTTTACCCACCTAGTGAAATAGCTTGTCAAAACTATAAAACAGACCTATGTGAATATTGCTTAACACACACACACACTATATATATATTTATATATATATATATATATATATATATATATATATATATATATATATATATATATATATATATATATATATATATATGCGTTACTCTGTTTACTTTGTGTACACCTCCACATAAATGATAAATGACCTGCACTTGAACAGCGACTTTCAGAGGACTCCAAAGCACTTTACACCACAGTGACTTATTTATCAATCCACACACTTTTACACACTGCTGGCGATGAATTACATTGTAGTTACAGCTGCCCTTGGGCTCACTGACAGAAACTGAAATAAGAGCGAGCATATTACATTGGGTATTCACATACAAACCGCTGACTGTGAAACTTCCTCCTCCACATCCACGAGCTGTGAACAGCACCAGTGTGGTCTGGTGGTGACCTGCCTCTTGAACTCTTAGTAGAAATCTTCCCATAACTTGCTTCTCCAACATTTCCTGAAAACAACAAAAATACAGAATGTAAAACAGGTCTCATCCAATATTATTGCTAATTTATTAAACCCAAGTTTACATGCTCCTACAGAACTGAGTCAGTGGTTGAATTAGTGGTCTTTAAGCTCTGCAGACCTTCTGGTTTTTAAAATCAGGTGTGCAGGAGTTAGAAAGTAAAACATGCTGGATAGCAGATCTCGTGGACCAGGATTGGAGACATATTATCAATAATTAGATTTAACTTAGCATTAATCTTGTGTGTAAAATGATGCATATGCTTCATGCTTGGTGGTTAAGCTACCTTCCATGTTACTGAGATCTGTGAGAATCCGCACGCATTCACTTTCAAGTTAAAATTAGCTAAATAGAAATGGATGTGATCTGATAAAGATGCTGTGTAATTCAGAATCTAGCTAAGGCTAACCTTGCTAGCCACTAACAAGAAGCACACGCTGCTCAATCACATTGAATAACTCAGACAAAAACAAAACTTTTAACTGCATAAACGGTAAATGAACAGAAAAAATTAACTTACTGCAGATGAACGGTGGTCTGCCCAACGCAGGTAGGCTCACCATTGCGCAATGTCGATGTGCTAACCATGGTGCTACTGCTAACAACAGAAACACGACCTGGGCGGAAATGACTTCAAACCTAAGCGCTTTCACCCAGCTGTCATTCATTTCCCATGCAGCCAATGAGCCCAAAGCCCACCCCCCCCCATGTGAAATCAGGCTCAGCATCGTAAACGAAAATAAAGTATTGGAAACGTAAACTCAGGCCTGAGAGCAGAGGAGGAAGAGAAACGTAAACTCGGCCACAACTTTTGTTTCATTTAGTTTTCCTTAATGAATTTTGTTTTTTGGTTGCAGTGTTAGGTTGAAAGTTATATTTATTTATTTTTTTACTGTTTTTATTTACAATTTATTTTTTCAAGTGTCAAGATTTTTGGTTCGAATTTACAATTTATTTTTTCAAGTTTTCAATTTTTATTTGAATTTACAATTTATTTTTTCGAGTTTACATGGAGCTGAGCCCATTTTGACCCCATACAGATGGAAGGTGAGTGAACAACTTAAACAAAAACACTCTTAACTCGATTAAATATTAACGGATTTACAAGCGGGTTGCATTATTACAAACCTTATAGCACATAGGCTTGATAGGACATACTTTAACATTTTTAAATTAATGGGCCAAATCCGTCATATTTTACAGCCACATCTCTGGCATTTATAACAAACCAAACCGTTTGAAATTTGGTTGAAAATTGAGCAAGTTAGAGTTATTTAAATAGTACATGCACCATTGACACCAATGTTACGAAAGGGGGCAGCTGTCCGAGGTAAGATGGCCGCCGTGTAGGGACGTTCGTCCAATCGACGAAGAGCGCGGGTAAGGCATCTAGTGATATATATGATATCTATGGCCATAACTGCCTCCCTTTTTTTAACGTCGCTGTGATTACGTCACGTTGTTCGTCACAATCCCAACTGACTCATTTACTGACCCTGTCCCTGTTACTGTTAGCAAACTAATTTCATTAGTAGAAATATATCTAGCTTATCATTAAAATTGTGGATAAAAATTGTAACGTCTTTTGGTGGGAGGATGAAGACACAAAACCCAGGTTGTGTGAACACGTCCTTGTCGTTTATTCATCTCCCTGCCGCATACAGCTTACACGGTCTTTTAACCATCAATGTCACAGCGCCCCCTACTGGACACACCACGTAACAATACATCACATCTCCTTTTTTTTTTTTTTTTTTTTTGAACATACAGGTACTACAACCAACCAAACCAAAACAGCATTCTCATTTAGCTTACTCTAAGTAACGCTTTGGAGTTTTAATAACTCTACCATAACGAGAGGTCTTTACTGGACCTGTCTCAACCTATGTAGGTTGCAAAGTCTCTTCACTTATATGTGGAAGCAATGTTGTCAGCTCATCTCTGGCTGGCTCATCAGGTTCAAGGTCATCACTGCTTGGATTCCAGCTTGGATCCCCTTCCTCCTCACTCTTGAGCAGGTGTCTCCGGTTTCTCCTGAGGAGTTGACCTCTGGGCGTTTGCACCACATAAGAACGCGGCCTGTCGTGCTTCTGCTGAACAACAGCTGGTTCCCACTTTTTATCAACTCTGACCCTTACGTACTCTCCTTGCTCCAACTCAGGAAGGTTCTTAGCTCCACGGTCGTAGTAATGTTTCTGCCTCTGCTGCCTGCGTTCCAGGTTGTCATGAACATCCCCACACAGTTGCGGTGTTAACAGATTTGTGCTCGTCGGGAGTTTTGCTTTCAATCTCCGACCCATTAACAGTTGAGCAGGGGACTGCTGCAGGCCATCCAAAGGTGCATTTCTGTATTCAAGAAGTGCCAAGTAGGGATCACCCCGACATTCTCTTGCCTTCTTGAGTAGGCTCTTTACTGACTGTATAGCTCTTTCACTTTGTCCATTAGATTGTGGGAAACCAGGGCTCGACGTGACATGCTGGAATTCCCACTGTTTAACAAAGCGATTGAACTCCTCACTCACAAACTGGGGTCCATTGTCCGACATCATCACATCTGGAATCCCATGTCTTGCAAATAGAGATTTGAGTGCTACAATCACTTGTTTGCTTGTAGTCTGTGGGAGTTTAACAATCTCGGGATACTTAGCGTAGTAATCCACACACAAGAGATAATCTTCCTCTTCAAACTGGAACAAATCCACACCTACTTTTGCCCATGGTCTTTGTGGTATTTCATGGCTTAAAAGTGGTTCTTTCACGTTGTTGCGTCTGAAAGTGCTACAGATGGAACATTTCAGAACCGTGTCCTCTATTTCCTTTGACATGCCTGACCAAAAAAGAATGTCTCTCGCTCTTTCCTTACACTTGACTACTCCGAGATGGGATTCATGGATTTTTTGTAACATCTCTGATTTCATCTTTTCAGGAACAATCAGTTTTGAGTCCTTAAACAGCAGTCCTTCAGAACAAGAGATTTCTTCTCTGAATGTCCAGTATTTTCTCAACTCCGGCCTAATATGGTTCATAGTCTCCGGCCATCCTGTTAGGACTATTTTCTTCAAGTTCTGCAGTTCACTATCTTCTTCTGTTGCACTCTTGAACTGAATCAGTTTCTCAGCAGAGACTGGGAGATAACCTGAGAGGGTATTTATCTCCAGGTCCTCTTCCAAGATTTCCACGTTTTCTTTTAGGAACGCTCTGCTGAGGGTGTCCGCTAGGTACAGGTCTTTTCCAGGCTTGTATGACACTATCAGATCGAATGCCTGTAGCCTCATCAGCATCCTTTGAAGCCTGGGAGGGGCCTTGTGCAAACCCTTTTTGAATACTGACTCCAGGGGTTTGTGGTCCGTTTCCACCTGAACCTGCTTTCCATATAGATATTGTTTGAACTTTTCACATCCATACACTATAGCCAGGAGCTCTTTTTCGATTTGTGCGTATCTTTTTTGTGCGTCGGTAAGCGCCCTCGAACCATAGGCAACTGGTTGTCCATCTTGTATCAATGCTGCTCCTAAACCTTCAGAACTTGAGTCCACAGATAACGTCACTTGTTTGTTTACATCATAGTATTTGAGCACAGGCGTGTTGCTCACTAGTGTCTTTAGCTTTTCAAAGCTGCACTTTTGCTGCGAATCCCATATCCACGCAACATCCTCTTCCAAAAGTTGTCTTAGGGGTGCGCTAGCTTCTGACAGGTTAGGAATGAACTTTGCTAGATACTGAACCATTCCCAAGAATCTCATGAGCGCTGCCTTATCCTGTGGTTGAGGCATCTCTGTGATGGCTCTTATCTTGCTTGGGTCTGGTTTAAGACCATCTGCACTCAGTATATGTCCGATATACTGGATCTCTGTAAGCCCAATCTTGCATTTATCTTTGTTCAGCTTTAGATTAATGCTCCTTATCCTGTCAAGAAGTAGTCTCAGCCTTTTATCATGCTGGTTTCTGTCTGTTCCCCAGACCAGGATATCATCCATGACGTTCACAACTCCATCTAGGTCCTCAAGCCTCTGAGCTATGCACTTCTGAAACACTTCCGGAGCGGTTGAGACTCCGAAGGGAAGTCGTTTGAATCGGTAGCGTCCAAATGGCGTGTTGAACGTGCACAACTTTGAGCTCTCATCGTCCAGCTGCACTTGCCAAAACCCATGGTTAGCATCAAGAACTGAAAAGTACTTGGCATCTGGCATTTCTGCCACAACCTCCTCTACTGTCCTCAGGGGGTAGTGCTCTCTTTTCAATGCTTTGTTAAGATCTTGTGGGTCGATACATATTCTCAGCTTTTTGTTTGGCTTTTTAACTGTAACCATACTATTTACCCAATCAGTGGGCTCAGTCTGCTTCTCTACTACCCCACTTTTCTCCATCCTTTCTAACTCAGTTTTTATTTGTTCCTTCAGAGCAAGTGGAACTTTCCTTTGAGGATGGATCACCGGGGTCACCGTAGGGTCAACCTGCATATGATGGAGTCCTGGCACACAACCCAATCCTGTGAAGACATCTTTATATTCTATGAAGACATCAGTGTTCATGGTTTCAGCAACATTATAGAGTCTTTTAATCAGTCCAAGTTGTGCACAGCTATCACCTCCCAGTATAGCTGGTAGGTTATCTTCAACTATGTGAAACTCCAGTTGGTGCATTTTGGACTTATATTCACAGTTTAGTGTTGCCTTTCCCACTGGTACCACCTTGTGGCGGGAATAAGTCACAATTTTAAAGTAGGACTTTTCGATGAGTTTGTCTCTCTCTGCTACTTGATTGAAAGTTGACAGTGGCAGTACATTGCAATCAGCACCAGTATCTAACCTGAAGGAAAGTTTTTGGCCATTTATTTTGATCACTTCTTTCCATTTCTCATCTTTGTCTTGTCGCTTCTTTTTCTGTGAACTTGTATTTCTTGCTTGTAGTGCTCCAATAAACATTTCCTCTGACTCTTGCTGAATTTCATTTACTGATTTGTCTGTTTTCCTATAGTTATCCTTAGGCTTCTTTGACTTACACACACGGGCAAAATGATTTTTCTTTGAGCATAGCTTACACTTTAGACCAAAAGCAGGGCATTTCCCATGCTCGTGCTTGTAACCGCATTTTCCACAGTCTCTGCTGGCTCCAGGGCTGCTCTCTTTGGGTTTTCTGGGTAGCTTAGCCTTGGCTAGCCTGTTTACAGTCACTTCACTTTCTTCATTTAGCACTTTCATATGGCTCTGTGTAGCTTCATTAGCTCTGCAGATGTCTACTGCTTTACTTAGACTCAAATCAGGCTCTCGTAGTAGTCTGGCACGGACATGCGCACTAGAAACTCCACACACAATACGGTCTCTTATTAGTGAATCTGTGAGGGTGTCAAACTCACAGTCCTTCGCTTTATTTTTTAAGTCTGTCACGTACGTGTCAATGGTTTCATCTTTAGCTTGCACCCTTGTGAAGAATAAATGTCTCAGGTACGTAATGTTCTTTCTGGGTTCACAGTACTCACGAAACCTTTTCTTAAGCACTTCCAGCGTGTCTTCGCCATCCCCAAACTCCATTGTGTTAAACACCTTGATGGCTTCATCTCCGGCCACATGCAGAAAAGTCGCACACTGAACCTTCTCCGACTTCTCGGAGAGACCACTGGCAATAAGATACAGCTCAAACTTCTGAATCCACGAGCGCCAGTTTTCTGCCAAGTTTCCTTCCAGGCACAGGGTGTTAGGTGGCTTTAGCTGCTCCATTCTTTACTTCTGACACCATGTAACGTCTTTTGGTGGGAGGATGAAGACACAAAACCCAGGTTGTGTGAACACGTCCTTGTCGTTTATTCATCTCCCTGCCGCATACAGCTTACACGGTCTTTTAACCATCAATGTCACAGCGCCCCCTACTGGACACACCACGTAACGATACATCACAAAAATAACAGCCAGTTTCTAAATAAAAGCATTTTCTTACCTGCTCTGGCCTGGAAGCTCATTAGTTCCCAGTAGCATCGGTCTGCTAACAGCACGTTCGAATCTCTCACCCCCTCCCTTCCTGAAAGCTAGCTTAAAATGTCCGCTGCTAAATCAAAGTCAAAGTCCCAAGTATTCAACACACACTGGTGAAATTACATCTCTGCATTTGACCCATCCCCATGGTGGGGAGCGGTGAGCTGCAGCTGTGGCCGCGCTCGGGAACTGTAGCATGAATGAATCATTCAGTTCTTCTGTAGCGGGCTTCACTCAGAGTCACTCACCCCCTCCCTCGCGGGTTTCAGCTCAAACGAGTCACTCATTGGAGTGGAGGCTCGCAGTACCGCTAACCTGGCTCAGCTCATGAGTCATGACCATGACTCACGCTGCTCGCGGTAGGGATCACTCACTACTCCCACCCGGGTTTCAGCTCATAGGAGTCCCCCAGTGGAAGCTTGCGGTACTACAAGCTCACTCACCTCTCCCTCCTGGCTGTCAGCTGCAGAAACTCAGGCTGTTACAGGGGAAGAGTCGCTCCTTCACCTGAGCTGAACTTTGATGGTGTGACTGACGCCATATTCAGTCTACACCTTTTTCTTTTTGCAAAGATAATAATCAGACTAAAGAAAAAAATATAATATTTCAGTTCCACCACTATTTTAAAAAATGAACGCGCCTTTAAACAGCAAGTATATTCTAGGCCTTAGGTGTAGAGTGTTGGGAGATACATATTTAGAATCAGTAGGGCCTTAGCTTCGAGATAGGTGGATAGAAAGTGTGTAAATGTCTTTACAGAACTTAGACTGGTATTTAGTTGTTTTTAAAGGTGCATTATGTAAGAATGAAGTAAGAATGACATCCTGTTGTCAAATTAGGGTACTGCAGTCCATTTTTGGACTGATTCCAGTGGCGTTCAGTAGATACGCAGAAAAATACAAACTATTGTATCATGATCATTGATGTTCTAGTCAATCAATTGCACAAAGTTTTTGCACTATTAAAAAAACATGCTTGTAATGACAGAATGTGTTACCTATGTTGGAAAATTACCACTGAAATATCTCATCTGTATAATTTCATTTTATACTATTTTCTTAAGCACTCAAGAAATTGAAAATAGAGATTAATTTGGATTGACGGAAACACAAACCAATTTTATTCACATGGATAACTTTTAAAAAATGTTTATTTAAAAAAACAAACAATTTTAGGATTAGCATCATGTGTATTATGTCTGACAGAAACCTTATACAGCCTTACTATTGAGTTAACACATGTTGGAATGGAAAGGAAATAAAGATTTAAGCTCATTTTTTTTTGGCCTCATTTGTTTAATGTCCTTAAGATGATTTTCCCGTTCCCTTTCCCATCATACTCTTCTTTGTATTTTTTTCTGGTTTCACTAGCATGATGTAACATTTTGGGATGAAGATACAAATCAACAGTCCAAAGCTTGAAGCAAGAATTGCAAAGATTTCTACAGCAACACTGAACTTTCCAGGAGAGCTGACATACGCTGGGATGAAAGTGATCCACACAGCACAGAATATCAACATGCTGAAGGTGATGAATTTAGCTTCGTTGAAGTTATCGGGTAGTTTACGAGCTAGAAAAGCAAAAATAAAACACAAAATAGCCAGAAGTCCAATGTACCCAAGCACAGACCAGAAGCCAACAGCTGAGCCCAGAGAACACTCCAAGATGATTTTATCTTTGAACTCCTTAAAGTTATTTGATGGAAATGGAGGAGAAATTATCAGCCAGAGGAGACATATGATCACTTGTATAAAAGTGAAACCCAGAACACTGAGTCTCTGCTGTGTAGGTCCAAACCATTTCATAATGTTTTTCCCTGGAAGTGTCGCTTTGAAGGCCATTAAAACCACCATGGTTTTCCCCAGAACACAGGAGATGCAGAGGACAAAGGTGATGCCAAAAGCTGTGTGACGAAGCATGCAGGACCACTCTGATGGACGTCCCATGAATGTCAGAGAGCAGAGGAAACACAGAGTCAAGCAGAAGAGCAGCAGGAAGCTCAGCTCAGAGTTGTTTGCTCTGACCAGAGGAGTTTTCCTGTATCTGAAGAAAATTGTTGCTACAACAAGAGTCAGACATGTTCCAAATAAGGAGGCGGCAGTAAGAAGTGATCCCATCATTTCTTCATATGTCAGAAACTCGACCTCCTTTGCCACACAAGCATCTCTTCTCTCATTTGACCAGGATTCAGGTGGACATCTCAGACAGGTGGTGGAATCTGGAAATTATTAATGAACTGGATTATTGCTGGTAAAATGGGAATCCTGAATGATTTATTTAGAATTGGATTAAAATAACTTTTTTTTATTCTTTCATTCACTATAGTGGATTGGTGACCGATCCAGTGTCTACTACCTGTGGCTCCAGGGCTCTGAAGCCACAAATAGCTTTACAGCCCCTCTAAAGTGTTTGAAACTTTGACTAAAACTGTCATGAGTCTGTTAAGCTGACAAAAGTAAATACACAACAAATTCAGCATGCTCAAATGAACACTGTCAGATTTGATTTCAACACTTTTAAAGTGTCTATATGGGTCCACACCAGTAAGAGTTCATTTAACTCTTTTTGGAGAGTTGGTACTTTAACTCTGATTTAGTGTCAAAAACCAACTCTTCTGGAGTTGGCAATTTAACAACGGTGTTAGAGTTACTATAGTAACTCTTAAAGCAGCATTCCGGAGTTTTCCCCTTTCAGAAATTATGTATGATTTTTCAGAAATCCGTAAAAGTGATTGTTTTATCATGTACTGTGATATAATGTAAGCAATACGTCTTTTTTTTTTTTGCTAAGCCCGCCCCCTGCCCCGTAAAATCTGTGCAATAGGAAACTGAGCAGCGGTGAGAACTAACCAATAGCATTAGACTACTGCTTAAAATTTAAGGAAGTACCTCGGCTGATGCAGAGTTGATGAACTTTTCACAAACAAGTAAGTCTTTAAAATATAAATATATGAAAACACAACATGACATGAGAATAATACTTGTAAAACAACGTGTTTTAGCTCTGTTTGTCGGCTACAGAAGCACATTCATGAACAAGAAACGTGCAGTCACCATCTTAAATTACCGAGTCCACGACTATTGGTGTGATACGCTTGTCAGCCACTAGACGGTGCCATCAGATAAAAGAAATTCTCCGGAGAGCTACTTTAACTAAAAAAGAAAGTGTAGTTTTCTAGCCTAAAATCTAGACCTTCATTTGCCAAAGCAAAGTGATTTTGCTTTGCATGTCGGTCTAGCCATGCTCCATTGGAACCACATCTGCACATCCTAACCTGTGATGTTGCTCGTTTCTCCTTCTGCACATCTTACACAGTCATGGCAACAAACAGGTTTTCCTTTCTGCAGAACCTTACGAGTTCCTGGAGGACACTTCTCACTGCAAACTGATACAGGAACCTGCATAAAGAAATAAAAGTATGAATAAAATATGTTTGATACTTTTATATAAATTGAGGTCATTTAAAAAAGAGGATCAAAATGCTTTACCTGCTTGGAATTTTGGGCCCAACTCAAGGAATTAATTTGTAAAATCATCTGTTTGTCTGCAGGTAACGATGCATCATAATGACCAACAGTCACAAAATCCACAGAGCCGTTTCCTTTTGACTGCCAGTTGATAATCTCATACTTTGCAGGTGGATCTCCATTTTCATTAAAGTAAACATCTTCTCCTTCTTTTGTCTTAAAGTGAATCTTTTTAATGTGCTGCAAAATCTGAGACAACATAGAAATGTCATTGCTTACATTAAAATAATCACATTAAAACAGTGGCACTTTATTTTATTCATGATGTCAGATTTAATATAAAGATATATATATATATATTAGGGGTGGGACTCGATTAAAAAAAATAATCTAATTAATTAGAGGCTTTGTAATTAATTAATCTTGATTAATCACATTTTAATCATTCAAGAAAATTTGCCCCGAAAGCAATTTTTTAAAATTTAAACTAATGAGGCAGAGAATCAAACAATAGTCATTCAGATTATTATTGTAATTTCTAATCTTTTAATTTCTAAAAAAAAAAATGCAAAACAGGAGAAAAAAAAATATGTATATCACTGGCAAAAATAGGACAGACCTAAAAGTACAATACTATTTTTAAGTACATTTTGATAATGGTATTGTCTTTAAAATAATAATAATAATAATAATAATAATAATAATAATAATGGGTTGATAGAATATGTGTGCAATTTGATTTGATTTAGCATCATTAGAGACAGAAATGAAGGCAAAAACACATGAAGAGGGATTTCTGATCACTCATTTGATTGTAGTTCTAGTTGTGTTTGGATACACATAAAAAATGTTTACATGGTCTTGTAGCCAAGGTTCTGAGCTTTCTTTAGAGGTGCAGCTTGACTATATTGATATTTAGGGCATGGATTTTGCTGCTAAACTTCAACATCCCCCAATTGGGGAACCCTCTGGCTTACGGGGTTAAATGCGTAAAATATATTATAACGCATTATTCTTTTTCTAATTAATCATAATTAATGCGTTCAATTCCCACCCCTCACATATATATATATATATATATATCTTCAAATTTATTGAGGAGATTTGGCTCACCGTTAATGGGTCTAGATGCACGCTGGTGTTGCATGTTTTATTACATCTGAGAATATTGTGCAGAGCATGGGCCACTGCATACACTCCTTTATAGACATTATTTAAAATGGGCATCAGTGACATGTCAGTGAAGCTGTTTTCTACTCCAGTCAGATCCTCATGTCCAGTACATTCTCTCTGAATCTCCTCTGATTGGGATTGTTTGAACTTACAGCTGAATAAAGCCTCCCAGAACTCTGTGAACAACTTATCTGATGAACGAAAGGGCTTCACATCCAGCATGAACTCCTTAAAATTGCTGATATGTGCTTTGGGAATAGAAAGGCCTATCGCTCCATCCAGGATGTGGTTCTTATCCAACATTGCAATTTCTGAATAAAAGATCCAGGCTTCACTGCCGACCCACTGGTACCCTGTCAAGTTGTGAAGCGACCACTCGTGCATGAGCACTTCCAAATCCGCGGGGGAGAGGAAACCAACAATCACTTTTGAAGTCGAAGCCTTGACAATGTCAATAATCTTTTGTAGCTTTTCTGCCGGATCTGTTGTAAATAAAGCAACAGAATATTCCAGACAGATGCCGAGCTGCTGTGCAGCTTCTGTGAACGTTGCCATGCCGTTGTTGCCATAATCATTGTTGGTTCTAATGGCTCCAACCCAAGTCCAACCAAAGTGTTTCACCAAATGGGCCAGAGCTCTGCTCTGATAGTAGTCACTGGGTATCATTCTGACAAACGATGGAAATTTGGTTTTATCACTAAGACAGGCACATGTGGCAAAGTGGCTGATCTGAAAGAAACAATTAGCCTTTAAATGAATATTTATGAAAAAAAAACTAAAATATGAAACATTCACAAAGTCACATTTATTCATTCTAGCTGAATATTTATTGCGTTTTAATGTATAATTTAGGTTGAACCATATACTCACCAGTGGGATGTTAAATGGTCCAATAACAGTAGCTACAGCTGTACTGGGAGAGGAAGAGCTTTCTCCCACTATAGCCTGCACTTGGACAGGTCTGGTGCATGACTCATCTGACAATAAGGACATATTGTCGTTACCATTGGTCAAAGCAAGTGCAATTTTTATGCTCCTGGTAGCAGAAGCACAAGTATCATAAATGTTATATCCCAGAGGAACACCAGGAAGTAGCTCTGTGCTGTTGTTGATCTCCTCAATGGCAAAAAGCATAGCCTGAGCAAACTGGAACTCTCTAAAATTCAAACTTGATTCAGACAAAGATGAATCATTAACAGCAAAAAGTCTCCTTTTGGGAAAAAGCAAGCATTCACTTGTGTCTTTAGTAATGTTAATGTCCAAAACTGAGTCAAAATGACTAATCGGTTGCTATGATCTAATAAATACAAGTTAAAAGAAAAAGTTTTGGAGAAAGAAATATCTGTGTACACAATTAGTACAAATTAAAAGTATACATTATCAAAACAGAGGAAAATAACCGGTTTCATTGTCTATTTTACCTGATGCATTCCAGTGATGGGGGTTTTCCTGTGTATGTATTCTCTCTGTTCTTCCAACTGATGTGAAAATAGAACAATCCTCCTAACACAATGTCTCCATCCTTAGACAGCTGTGGGATCTCAGGATCTCCTATTCGTCTGCACAATGTCTCCTCTGTCTGGGCGTAAGATACTAACAGCAGCAGCTCTAAAAGTGCACAACTCTGGTCTGGCTTCCTCTGTGTGGGCATTATTTCAGCTGAACAAGCTAAATCATTGGATTGCACTGTATGAACGTTAATGCAAATTACAGACATGCCCTGGTCTTTATAGGTTATGATCAGCCTGTAAATGATACATAAATCATGATGTTTTGTCTCTGTGGATCTGAGAGGTGGGATAAGAGGATGAACATGATGTCATGCTAAAAACCTTTTTTAAGCAACACTTCTGTCTTCACATACACTGCTCAGCCAAAATAAAATCACCATAAAAAAAAGACACTATTTTTTTTTGGACCGCCTTTAGCTTTGATTAAGGCACGCATTCGCTGTGGCAGTGTTTCAATAAGCTTCTTCAATGTCACAAGATTTATTGCAATAAATATTCTTCACCTGTGGCATCAATGGATTTTGGGGTGCCCCAGGGTTCGGTTCTGGGTCCGCTACTCTTCTCTTTATATATGTTGCCACTAGGGTCGGTTTTCAGAAAGTATGGGATCCAGTTTCACAGATATGCGGATGACCTGCAGATTTATGTATCCATTCCAGCTAACAGTAAGTCTCTCTCTCAGAACCTGTTAGACTGCCTTAAAGATGTGCAGCTATGGTTTGACTCAAACTTCCTCAAACTGAATGATAGTAAGACTGAGATAATTACCTTTGGGTCATCGGCTGCACTGCTCAACAATAAAAGCAGCCGTGGAGATATGTGACACTACTGTCACCCCACAGTTAGGGACTTGGGGGTGGTTTTTGACTCAGGTCTCTCTTTTTCAAATCAGGTCAGTGCTGTGGTGAAGTCTAGTTTCTTCCAGCTGAGGTTACTCAGTAGGATTAAAGCCTATGTGCCTCATGATCTGTTTGAGATTTTATTCATGTTTTTATATCCTCTTGACTGGACTATTATAATACTTTGTATATTGGTTTGCCACAGGCCACTTTGTGTCGCTTGCAGAGTGTTCAAAATGCAGTGGCTCGCCTTCTGACAGGGACAAGAAAGTATGACCATATCACCCCTGTACTGGATGACCTCTACTGGCTTCCTGTTAAGTTCAGGGTTGATTTTAAGATTCTGTTGCTGGTCTTTAAATGTCTGCACGGGCAGGCTCCACCATACCTGAGCGTCCTTATTCAGCCATATGTCCCGTCCAGCTGATCTTCATCTGTTAGCCACACGCAGATCTCGTCTCAAAACCAAGGGTGCTAGAGCCTTCTCTGTGGGTAGTAGTGGCTCCTACCCTATGGAACAGCCTGCCCCTGGATGTAAAGACAGCTGACACGCTGTCCACTTTTAAAGTACGTTTGAAAACGCATTAGTATTCTCTGGCATTTTAGATATTTTATAATTAAGTGACACAGGTTTTCTTATGTCTTGTAAAATTTCTATCTTTGATATTTTTTTTTTATTACGTATTCTGGTTTTAGTTGCTTGTGGTTTTAATATTTTATGATGCTTTGTTGGCTATTACATTTTATTTTTATTATTTTTTTTACTAGTATTACTGTTGTGCAGCACTTTGGGGTAACAATGTTGCCGTTTAAATGTGCTATATAAATAAAGGTTGACTTGACTGGCCATCCAGTGTTGCATTCATTTTTCACCAAGATCTTGCATTGATGATAGTAGAGTCTGATCGCTGCACAAAGCCTTCTCCAGCACATCCCAAAGATTCTCAATGGGGTTAAGGTCTGGACTCTGGTGGCCAATTCATGTGTGAAAATGATGTCTCGTGCCGACGCTGCAGCTTAGCTAAAATTTGCTTCGCACGTACATGACATGGAAGTGTGAGACTGCAAACATCTACAGTAAATTTATAACATATTTGTTCTGATATTGTTTGGAAAAGTAGTAGGTAAGTCTTAAATAAACATTTTTGATGTTTAAGCCTCACATTTCCACGTCATTTTCCTGTTTTTGCCTGAAAGAGCGCCCCAATGCTTTATTACCGTAAGTACGCGCAAAGCAACTTTTAGCTAAGCTCCAGCTGGCTTGACCGGGGTATTTCCAAGTGTTGGCTCACTTGACCGCGGTCATCTTGTCAAGCTGTCCTGTCTCGTAGTTTTCGTTTGAATATTATATAGAATTGGTAATAACTCTTTGGATTCTTAAGTTTTTACTACAAAGAGAACCATCATTCATGTGTACTCCAGACGCCATCTTTGACTACAGCTAAAAAACCACAGTGTGGTGCGATGGTCGCCATTTCTGCCTTTTTACTGTTTGGTTATTTTTGAGCTGGCTAGTCCCGCCCCTCATGGTGCTCTCTGCCTCTGCGTATCCAGACTCGTCCTCTGTGTAGAATAGACCGAGGGCGAGCCTGGCAGACTTCAGCGAGATGGGTTTTGTTTTGTTGAAAACTTTTACCAAGGTGCTGTGTCATGTGAGATAAGCTATGCAGTAGCCCTATGTTACTTGTATAGACCCCTTGACATGTGACATCACACGCCCAAGCCCCCGCCCCCTGTTTCTGGCAGGGGGTCAAGAAAATGGCACACACACACCCCCACTGACCACTGTTGTTATTATCTGTCATTTGTCTGAAGTCATTTTCTAATGAGTTACAACCAATCAGCATGAGTTAACTCAACAATTCTACTGGGCCTTTCCGAGTACCTACCCCAGTTTAGGTATTCCTTTGGTCCCTGAAATGGCCCGTAACATGCTCCTTTTGGGCCGGCCCGGTAAATCTGAGACACGTTGATTCCATGAAGGTCTAGTAAAATTACCCGGAAGTTCCGATAGATGACATTAAGCCTTGTGTAAAATGTTTCATCCTCTTCATCTGGTGGCTTTCACTATAACACAGTTGTTCCACTTGTGATGCCACTCGTGTCCTCTGGTGCTCATTCTAGGTATGCCAGCTCCTAGCAAACTGAATCAGTCAAATTACAAAATTACGTTCTAACTGCAAAAGTCCATCAACAGTCAGCAAATGTAGTAAGACAGGGTTCTTTTAGTACAAGCATCTTTTGTCTCTGCTGCTTTCTTCCTGTCACTTTGCAAATGTTCCAAATCCTGAACAGAAACACCATTTTAAGAACAGTAATACCTTAGATTAATAGTTTATTTTAAAAGTAAGTAAACTATAAACATTGACATCAGAATCACATTTATGAGTGAAGAAAAAACTTGCATCATTCTGTTTTTAGACTGATTTCTGTGCTCCTTGCCCCATCATATTCTTCTTTGTATTTTTTTCTGGTTTTAGTAGCACGATGTAACATTTTGGAGTGAAGATACAAATCAACAGTCCAAAACTGGAAGCAAGAATAGCAAAGATTTCTACAGCAACACTAAATTTTCCAGGAGAGCTGACATACGCTGGGATGAAAGTGATCCACACGGCACAAAATATCGACATGCTGAAGGTGATGAATTTAGCTTCGTTGAAGTTATCAGGTAGTTTACGAGCTAGAAAAGCAAAAATGAAACACAACATGGCCAGAAGTCCAATGTATCCAAGTACAGACCAGAAGCCCACAGCTGAGCCCAGAGAACACTCCAAGATGATTTTATCTTTAAACTCCTTAAAGTTCTTTGATGGGAACGGAGGAGAAATTATCAACCAGAGGAGACATATGATCACTTGTATCAGAGTAAAACCCAGAACACTGAGTCTCTGCTGTGTAGGCCCAAAGTATTTCATGGTGTTTCTCCCTGGAAGTGAAGCTTTGAAGGCCATTAAAACCACCATGGTTTTGCTAAGAACACAGGAAACGCAGAGGACGAAGGCAATACCAAAACCTGTGTGACGAAGCATGCAGGACCACTCTGATGGACGTCCGATGAAGGTCAGAGAGCAGAGGAAACACAGAGTCAAGGAGAAGAGCAGCAGGAAGCTCAGCTCAGAGTTGTTTGCTCTGACTAGAGGAGTTTTCCTGTATCTGAAGAAAATGAAAGCTACAGCAGCAGTCAGGCAGGTTCCAAATAATGAGGCTGCGGTGAGCAGTTTTCCCATAATTTCTTCATTTGATAGAAACTCAGCCTCTTTTTTCACACAAGCATCTCGTCTCTCATTGGACCAGGATTCAGGTGGACATCTCAGACAGGTGGTAGAATCTGAAAGATAATGAGGAACTTTAGATGGGTTTCTTATAAGGATGTAGGAAAATATCGATATGGCAATATATCGTGATATTTTTTCCTGCGATATTATATCAATATTCAAAAACAATGTGTCGAATTTTTGGAAGAATTTACATTTGTGTATTTTCTTTTCTTTTGGTTCAATTCAAGCACTGACCACTAGTTGGCAGCAGTGTGCAATGGGTTTTGTTTCCACCATTGTAATGTAAATCCCTGTGTTATGGTTCAGATACTTCATGTTAAACATGAAACATTAAACTGTTTATTAAATTTTCCTACAATAAATTCAGTCTAAAAATTGCTGATATCATCTGGCTGAATGTATAGCAATATATCGTGATATATCGTATCGTCTCCCCTGTATCGTGATACGTATTGTATCATCATGGTGACTCTTAGGGCCGGAATATACTTGATGTTTAACCTCATGTTGGCGCAGGCAGCAGGCTGCGTCTTTGTTCATATATGTGCTGCTACACGGCGTTGCACTGCATGTAGTACCAGAGTGTTCCACTAGGGGGCAAACAAGTCATTTTAATCACATAGATTCCTGCAAAAAGAATCCCAAATCACATTTGGATAAATAAAAAAATGGGAATAAAGAAATGTGTCCTGTATATATAACTTTATTTTTAGACTCCTCCTAACCTGTAATGTTGCTTATTTCTCCCTCTGCACATTTTATACAGTCATAGCAGCAAACAGGTTTTCCTTTCTGCAGAACCTTACGAGTTCCTGGGGGACACCTCTCACTGCAAATTGAAACAGGAACCTGCATGAAGAAAACAAACGAGGCTTATTTTAGCAGGAAAATCAATTGTATCATGTCTGCACAGACATTTTTTACACATTTTGATGCACTGAAAGTAGGGGTCGGCCGATATAGCGGGGCGATATTTACCATTTTTTATATATCAGCATCAGTCAATATACCTCCATAGTGAAGCCAATTTAGACCAGGGCAAAATTGTATTTAAATGTATATGTTTACGTTCCTCAATGCATAATAAATGCTTAAAAAAATGTTCAGCTAAAAATGACTTTTACATACCAGTTTTGAATATTTAGTACTTGGGCAGTTAAATGATTTGTTTGGTTAACTTTAGCTGATTTTAACCCTGAGCCGTGCACAAAATTAAATTCAGTGTTTGAAAGCTGATTCGGCTTCAGAGATATTGTGCATCAAATAGAATAGAATAGACTTTATTGATCCCACAGTGGGGAAATTCACTTATTAAGGTAGCACATGACATTTTAGCTTGCAAATAAGGTGGAAAAGGTCTAGATATTGGTCATGAAAATCAGCCCAAAAAATTGGCAGCACACATCGGCCATCGGCTGACCATGAACGCTACATGTCGGTATCGGCAATAGAAAAAACGATATTGGTTGACTTCTAACTAAAACCAAACATACTTTCTGTTATTTTTAAAACTTATGACAATGATTTTACCTGTGTAGAATTCTGTGTCCAAATAAGCAGCTCATTTTGCAAACCTATTTGTTTGTCTGCAGGCAACGATGCATCGTATCGACCAACAGTGACTAAATCCACAATGCCGTTTTCTGTTGGCTGCCAGTTAATGATCTCATATATGGCAACTGGATCTCCATTTACATTAAAGTACACCTCGTCTCCTTCCTTTGTTTTGAAGTGTACTTTTTTAATGTGCTGCAAAATCTATTACAACAGATAATTATTTCATTCCATTATAAATGTCTTATTCAAGGACATGACCATTTCCAACATGCTATCATTGCAATATTTAAACTCACCGTTGTTGGATCTAGATGCACGCTGGTGTTGCATGTTTTGTTACATCTGAAGATATTGTGCAGAGCATGGGCCACTGCATACACTCCTTTATAGACATTATTAAATAATGGCATCAGTGACATGTCAGTGAAGCTGTTTTCCACTCCAGTCAGATCCTCGTCTCCAGTACAAACCTTGAGAGCCTCCTCTGATTTTGACAAATTAAACCTACAGCTGAATAACGCCTCCCAGAACTCATTGAACAAGTCATGGTTGGATGAATTGAGTGGCTTCACATCCAGCATGAACTCTCTTAGCCCTCTGATTGTTGCTTTAGGAATGGAAAGGCCAATTGCTCCATCTAGAATATGATTTATATCTTTTGTCACAGTATCAGAATCAAAGATCCAGCCCTCAGTGCCAACCCACTGGTACCCTTTTATGTTGTTGTTGGAAAACTCTTGAAGTAGCACATCTAAATCCATAGCGGCAAGGAAAGCAACAATCACCCTTGAGGTGGAACTCTTAATAATGTCAATAATTTTTTGTATTTTTTCCGCTGGGTCCGTTCTGAAGAAAGAGACAGAATATTCCAGACAGATGCCGAGCTGCTGGGCAGTTTCCGTGAATGTTGCCATGCCGTTGTTGCCATAATCATCGTTGGTTCTAATGGCTCCAACCCAAGTCCAACCAAAGTGTTTCACCAAGTGGGCCAGAGCTCTGCTCTGATAGTAGTCACTGGGTGTGGTTCTGAGAAACGAGGGGTACTTAGATTTATCACTGAGACAGGCACATGTAGCACTGTGGCTGATCTGAATGAAAAAACATAAAACATACATGCATGTTGAAAAGATTTACTTAATCTATCATAAAGTGTAAATAAAATGGTATACATTAATGTTGTAGCAGTTGGAATGAGTTTCATTCTTTTCAAATTTGACTTTTAAACATAACCAAATATACTCACCAGTGGGATGTTAAATGGTCCAATAACAGAAGCTACAGCTGTACTGGGAGAGGAAGAGCTTTCTCCCACTATAGCCTGCACTTGGACAGGTCTGGTGCATGGCTCGTCTGACAATGAAGACACATTGTCATTATCGTTGTTTAAAGAAAGTGAGATTTTTATGCTTCTGACAACAGAACTACAAGAATCATAAATGTGATATCCCAGAGAAACTCCAGGAAGTAGCTCTGTGCTGTTGTTGATCTCCTCAATGGCAAAAAGCATAGCCTGAGCAAACTGGAACTCTCTGAAATTCACACTGGAATCAGACAACGAGGAAAAATATTTCAGTTTTAGATAAAGAATTGACCGTTTACAAAATGAAAATAATAAAAAAACATAACTATACAAAAATATACCAGAATGTTGCGGTATTATTTACCTGTTGCATTCCAGTGGTGGGGGGTTTTGTGTGTAAGTATGATGTTTATTCTTCCAGTTGCTGTGAAAATAGAAGATCCCCCCCAACATGATGTCCCCATCTTTAGACAGCTGAGGGATCTCAGGATCTCCTCTCCGTCTGCACAACGACTCCTCAGTTGGAGAGAATGAAAGCGCCAACAGCAGCCCTAAGAGAGAACAACCCTGCTCTCTCCACCTCTGTGTAGACATAATGCTGTCTGAGCAATCAGAAACACTGGGCTTATCTTATTAGCAACGATGCGAGTTGAAAACCTAAACTTGTATTTAGGAATTAATGATCAGCTCATGAATTATTAAGAACGGGTAGGTTTTGTCTCTGTGGATCTAGAATGTGGGGCCAGTGGTGTGGTATGATACCAGGCTTAGGATCAAGTAGGGCTTATAGAATTATCAATTTTCAATTGTTGTTATTTAGTTGTATAAAAAAAGTGCCACTATCCTGCATGTTTTATTTGTTTCCCAGTTCCAACACACCTGATTTTAATCAGCAGGGGATTAACAGGCTTCTGCAGAGCTTGATGACCTGCTGAACAGGTGATTCAACCACTGAATCAGGAGTGTTGCAATGAAAACGTGTTGGATGGCGGCACTCGAGGACCAGGATTGCCTACCCCTGGTTTAAAGCAACACTAAAGAGTTTTTAACGCTTTAAGCTATTCATTTAAAAGTGGGTTTCAGTGATTGTACAGGTAGAAACTTTACCATCACTCTGCAGCCCTCTGCTGACCAGAAATGGCGCTTAACAGTTTTGTGGGGTGGGTAGGTGCCCTAGGGGGAGCTCTCTACCTGCTTTACGGCAGTTAGTTGTTTTCTCTGCAAATAGGTAATCCTAGCAGCTAGCTTTTTCAGTTCGCTAATCATCAATAAAAAGTTGGTTGTTTTGTATTTTCATACATAAAGTCAACAGTTCATCTATGGTTGCTCATCTACAGTACATCTATAAGGTAGTCTCTGTATCTGGAGAGCTTCTGCCAGAAAGACTGCTATGAGAATTTCTTCAATTATTATACAACCCACTGATGTCTGATCTTGATTTGCCATTCTCCTGCATATTTAATTAACATAGCCATCTCTATGTGTGCCAAAATCAGTTCAAATATAATAATAATAATAATAATAATAATAATGATTTAGAAAGAAACTTACGAGTGATTTCCTTTAAAATAACCAAAACTGTTAAATATATTTGCATGAAATCTTATCTGTAATACCTAAAAAAGGTCATATTTTCATGATCACTCAAAAATGTTTGAATTAAAACAAAACAAAGAAAAAAAACAACTGTTAATGCCATGTATAAATAAGACAGTAAACCCATTTATTCACATGAAAGTAATACACAGCTTTGGATCAAATACACATGTGCGACTGAAGGAAGATCACAATTCTTATCTGGTCTTGTTATGGGAATAAAGAGAAAGTTTGAGTTTCCATCATCTCCCTCCGGGCAGCTTTATGTTACCCCTCTTTCACAAACAACATCACACGTCGGGGCTGTAACATAAGTGGGGGCTCGTCCGGGATGCTGAAAAGGATGACTGAGACAGTGGAGCAGGCGCGGAGCTGGTTCCATGGCTGAGGCTCAGGCCGCCGATCATAACATACATATATTTAAAATTAAATTAATGTTCTTAAATGCATCACTTTTTTTCTTAAAATGGTTTCAGTGCTCCCTTCCCCATCATATTCTTCTTTGTATTTCTCTCAGGTTTCAGTAACATGATGTAACATTTTGGGATGAAGATACAAATTAGTAAACTAAAACTAGAGGCTAGAATAGCAAAGATTTCTACAGCGACACTGAACTTTCCAGGAGAGCTGACATACGCTGGGATGAACGTGATCCACACAGCACAGAATATCAACATGCTGAAGGTGATGAATTTAGCTTCGTTGAAGTTATCAGGTAGTTTACGAGCTAGAAAAGCAAAAATGAAACACAACATGGCCAGAAGTCCAATGTATCCGAGTACAGACCAGAAGCCCACAGCTGAGCCCAGAGAACACTCCAAGATGATTTTATCCTTGAACTCCTTAAAGTTCTGAGATGGGAACGGAGGAGAAATGGTCAACCAGAGGAGACAGATGATCACCTGTATCAGAGTGAAGCCCAGAACACTGAGTCTCTGCTGTGTAGGCCCAAACAGATTCCTGATTTTGCTTCCTGGAAGTGTAGCTTTGAAGGCCATTAAAACCACCATGGTCTTCCCCAGAACACAGGAGATGCAGAGGACAAAGGTGATGCCAAAAGCTGTGTGACGAAGCATGCAGGACCACTCTGATGGACGACCGATGAAGGTCAGAGAGCAGAGGAAACACAGAGTCAAGGAGAAGAGCAGCAGGAAGCTCAGCTCAGAGTTGTTTGCTCTGACTAGAGGAGTTTTCCTGTGTCTGAAGAAAATGAAAGCTACAGCAGCAGTCAGGCAGGTTCCAAACAAGGAGGCTGTGGTGAGCAGGATTCCCATCATTTCTTCATATGATAGAAACTCAGCCTCTTTTTTCACACAAGCATCTCGTCTCTCATTGGACCAGGATTCAGGTGGACATCTCATACAGGTGGTAGAATCTGAAAGTTAATGAGGAACTTTAGGTGGGTTTATTAATTTTTGGGGCAGTATTCTAACAATTTTAATACTTAGTGTCATTCAAATAATAATTTGCTATTTTTGTAAGGATGGATGCACCTTTATTGTCAGTTTGAAATAAAGAAAATAAGTTCAGGGTTTCTACTTTTGTGATTCCTTTGAGTTTTACTGGTAATTAAACCTCACTGCTCTGTTATTTAATCTTGGTCCGCAATCTAACATGACCATAAATCAGTGCTTCCCAAATCTTATTTTATTTAACCAAATGAGTCGATTGAGAACCCTTTCTCATTAACAACAGCAACATGGCCAAGAGGCAGCAGCAACAGAGACACAAGTAGCTTTGCTTTATTGGGGTCCGGGACCCCCAAGGGGGTCCCAACAAGGTTGCAGGGGGTGCCAACAATTTTGTCTGTGCTGAGGTTGTGAGGGTAGCAAGATTTATTTGTAAAAATTACATTTATTTATCCTGATAACACACCCGACTAGGGATGTGATAAAATATCGATATGGCAATATATCGTGATATTTTTTCCTGCGATATTATATCAATATTCAAAAGCTGTGTATCGAATTTTTGGAAGAATTTACATGCAAGCATTTGTCTATTTTCTTTTCTTTGGTGCAATTCAAACGTCGACCGCTAGTTGGCAGCAGAGACAGCCTTTTTTGTTTATTTTGAAATGACTTCTGATAATGCAGATGTTAATTACTCCTTTCATTTTATACTTAAAGTGCAATGGGTTTTGTTTCCACCATTGAAATGTAAATCCCTCTATTATGGTTCAGATACCTCATGTTAAACATGTTACGTATCAGTTTGGACTGTTTATTGAATTTTCCTACAATAAATTCAGTCTAAAAAAATTGCTAACACCTTTTGGCTGAATGTATCGCAATATATCGTGATATATCGTATCGTCTCCCCTGTATCATGAAACATATCGTATCGCCAGAATTTTACCAATACACATCCCTACACCCTACAGTATAATCAGAACTCCATATAAAAGGTATAACTCTGTAAATGATCACATTTATTGTGTTCATGCATGAAGGAGTTGGGGTTCAGGGTCCTGGCTTGTCTTGGACATGAGCGAGGGGGTTCTCAAGGTAAAAAGTTTGGGAACCCCTGCCATAGATGTCTAACAGTAGTAAAAGCATATTTTGTGGTACTCCAATAAATTGCATTCTGAGAGTTTGTGAGAAACGTTAAACATGAATTCTCAAAAGTAAGGTTAACAAGCTCATGATCTAGGATATTATGAGGATTGCCAGATTTAGTCTAACATGGACAGTTTTGAACACTACAACATAAACAGCAGATTCAAATTTTTACCAAAAACTCACTGTTGCTAATAGAAAATAGTGCTTACCACATATTCTCCTGCAAAAAATGCATGAACAACTAACAAACAATCCAAGTTTATCATACCAATGAACTCACTGAGGCATGGGAAAGTGAAAAAGAAACAAAAGTCTGAATTCTGATACTCTAACCTGTGATGTTGCTCATTTCTCCTTCTGCACATCTCATGCAGTCATAGCAGCAAACAGGTTTTCCTTTCTGCAGAACTTTATGGGTTCCTGTTGAACACTTCTCACTGCAAACTGACACAGGAACCTGCATGAAGAAAACAGGCAAGAGGCTTATTTTAGTGCAATAAATCAAAATATGAATCTATAAAAACTTTCACTTTAATGGGAGGTGAAATTACGATTATTATGGAGATAGATTTTACCTGTTTGGAGTTCTGTGCCCAAATTAAAGACATATTTTGAAATTTAAGCTGTTTGCCTGCAGGTAAGGATGCATCATAAAGACCAACAGTTACAAAGTCCACAGAGCCGTTTTCTTTAGGATGCCAGTTAATAATCTCGTACTTCGCTGGTGGATCGCCATTTTCATTCAAATAAATCTCATCTCCTTCCTTTGTCTTAAAGTGTGTGTTTCGAATTTGCTGCAAAATCTAAACATATATGTACACATTATTTATTCAAATGAATCATAAAAACAGTTTGAAAAGGTGACAGATAAGAAAATGCATTTATATTTTCAAAATGCACTTTTTGTTTTTCATTAAAAAATCGGTCAGCGTTAAACTCACCGTTAATGGATCTAGATGCACGCTGGTGTTGCATGTTTTATTGCATCTGAGAATATTGTGCAGAGCATGGGCCACTGCATACACTCCCTTATAGACATTATTAAATATAGGCATCAGTGACATGTCAGTGAAGCTGTTTTCCACTCCAGTCAGATCCTCATGTCCGGTACATTCTCTCTGGATCTCTTCAGATTGGGATTGTTTGAACTTGCAGCTGAATAAAGCCTCCCAGAACTCTGTAAATAAGCCATTGTTTGATGAATTTAATGGTCGTACATTCAGCATGAAACGTTTGAGCCCGCTGACTTGTGCTTTGGGAATGGAGAAGCCTATGGCTCCATCCAGGATGTGATGTTTATCCAGTGCTGCAATTTGAGAATCAAAGATCCAGGACTCGCTACCAATCCACTGATACCCAACCAAGTTATGAAAAGATGATTCATGCATGAGTACTTCCATGTCTCTGTGAGAGAGAAAAGCAACAATCGCTTTTGAAGTTGAAGCTTTAATAGTGTCAATTATCTTTTGTATTTTTTCCGTTGGGTCCGTTCTGAAGAAAGAAACAGAATATTCCAGACAGATGCCGAGCTGCTGGGCGGTTTCTGTGAACGTTGCCATGCCGTTGTTGCCATAATCATCGTTGGTTCTAATGGCTCCAACCCAAGTCCAACCAAAGTGTTTCACCAGGTGGGCCAGAGCTCTGCTCTGATAGTAGTCACTGGGTATGGTTCTTGAAAAGGATGGGTACTTGGTTTTATCACTGAGACAAGCACATGTGGCAAAGTGGCTGATCTGAAAACAAAATCAAATTTAAATGGAAAAAAAAAAACATTTACCTCTACAAGCCCTTTCTTTTTTTTTTTTTTTTTTACTCACCAGTGGGATATGAAATGGTCCAATAACAGTAGCTACTGCTGTACTGGGAGAGGAGGATGTTTCTCCCACTATAGCCTGCACTTGGACAGGTCTGGTGCATGACTCATCTGACAATGAAGACACATTGTCGTTACCATTGGTCAAAGCAAGTGCAACTTTTATGCTTCTGACAACAGAACCACACGTATCATAAATGTGATATCCCAGAGAAACACCAGGAAGTAGCTCTGTGCTGTTGTTGATCTCCTCAATGGCAAAAAGCATAGCCTGAGCAAACTGGAACTCTCTGAAATTCAAACTTTATTCAGACAAAACGGAATCGTTAACAGCAAGACGTCTCCTTTAGGACACAATAAAATATTCACTTGTGTCGTTAGTATTAATCGCTTGCTATGATCTAGTTTACCTGATGCATTCCAGAGGCGGGGGTTTGTGTGTGTAAGGATTCTGTTGGTTCTTCCAGCTGCTGTGAAAATAGAAGATTCCCCCCAACATGATGTCTCCATCCTTAGCCAGCTGAGGGATCTCAGGATCTCCTCTCCGTCTGCACGACTCCTCAGACTGGGAGAAGGAAACCAACAACAGCAGCTGTAGCAGCACACAGCCCTGCTCTGGCCACCTCTGTGGGGACATTGTTACGTGTAAAAACACAAAGTCGCTCATCTGCAGCTCATGAACGATCGTCTAAAATACAAACTTCAGCTGATATTTATTATTTCGGGATCTGCTCATCGTTTGTCTCTGTGGATCTACGAGGTGGAGCAGCAGGAGGACGGCTGTGGTGACGATGAAGTCAAATTAAATACTCTACTTAACTGGGTCGAGAATATTTGCAATGTTTTGTATTAATTTTGTATTTTAAACACCAGATTTTTATAAATAAAAGGCAAATCACTTCAGAAATTCACATATTTATTTATTTCACTTACTGTTCCATTATAGAAAATATATAATTTGCATTTTTCAATAATAATTATGAACATGCTGCATTTTTTTGAGAAAACATAATTTTACAGACACTAATAAAGCATTTATTAAAAAATAAACATTTAATTACAATAATACAATTTGACTAATAAGAAAAAAAGTACAACATCAAATCAGTCCATAGCAATGGCTACTTTTGTGTGTTTATGCTGAGATTACATATATGATTATAATCACATACCAAAGAATCATTAAAACACATTCTTAAGTAAATTTATCAGGTTTTGTAACAAATTTTTCTCCTCAAAATGATTTTGGCACTCTCTTTCCCATCATGTTCTTTTTAGTGTTTTTGTCTGGTCTCAGTAACATGATGTAACATTTTGGGATGAAGATACAAATCAGCAAACCAAAACTGGAAGCTAGAATAGCAAAGATTTCTACAGCAACGCTGAACTTTCCAGGAGAGCTGACATACGCTGGGATGAACGTGATCCACACGGCACAGAATATCAACATGCTGAAGGTGATGAATTTAGCTTTGTTGAAGTTATCAGGAAGTTTACGAGCCAGAAAAGCAAAAATGAAACACAACATGGCCAGAAGTCCAATGTATCCAAGTACAGACCAGAAACCCACAGCTGAGCCCAGAGAACACTCCAAGATGATTTTATCTTTAAACTCCTTAAAGTTTTTTGAAGGAAAAGGAGGAGAAATGGTCAACCAGAGGAGACAGATGATCACTTGTATCAGAGTAAAGCCCAGAACACTGAGTCTCTGCTGGGTAGGCCCAAACAGTTTCATCACATTTCTCCCTGGAAGAGTGGCCCTAAAAGCCATGAGGACCACCATGGTTTTCCCCAGAACACAAGACAGACAGAGGACAAAGGTGATGCCAAAAGCTGTGTGGCGAAGCATGCAGGACCACTCTGACGGCTGGCCGATGAAGGTCAGAGAGCAGAGGAAACACATGGACAGAGAGAAGAGCAGCAGGAAGCTCAGCTCAGAGTTGTTTGCTCTGACCAGAGGAGTTTTCCTGTGTCTGAAGAAAATGAAAGCTACAGCAGCAGTCATAGATGTCCCAAATAAAGCTGCAGCAGTGAGGAGCATTCCCATGATTTCTTCATATGACAGGAAAACTATCTCCTTTGTTACACAGGCGTCTCTTCTGTCATTCGACCAGGAGTCTGAGGGGCATCTCACACAGGTGATCGAATCTGCAAACATTTATATCAAAAGTGAGTATTAGACATTATTAGACTTAATGGATATGATTGGCCAGCTTCTTAATGCTCCTTATTAACCATATACTACCTCTGTCTTTGTGAATTTTCTATTCAAGAGGGAATACATCTAGATCAAAACAAGTTTTTCAACTTAAGTGACTCTAAATGTACTTAAGATTTTCTGATTGACCCTAAAGGTTGTTGCACCTTTTCTTTCTTTGTTGTTTTCTTCTTTTGTTCATGAGTTCAAGCTGTTACAGCAAATTTGGGAAACAAATTAGCTTAAAACATTTTTTTCATGCCTCTTAACAATGTTCTGACATAGCAATAAATTCAATGTGGAGATTTTAAAAAATAAATAAAATAAAAGTGGTTCTCTCACATTTGTCTAATAACCTCCATCAATAACATGTTTGGGACCGAAAGCAACTATTGGACCATCTAGTTGTTGGTTTCGCTGATCCGTCGCTGATCCACCGCACCCTGGGTCCTCCAGTCGCGTATTTAGCACCAGAACACCACTGATGTGAGGTTCTCCGCTCAATAACATCAGAGAAGGTGAAACAGCCGGCTGCTACCACTTCAACTTTAGGACAAACTACCAGAGTCCCAAAAAGAAAAACACCATTTGAAGTCACGGACAACAAAAGACGTTTGGACCTAGAAAACGGCGACTGGTGTTTAGCTCTATCATGTTTAGTCTGACAATGCTGGTTTCCAGTTCTGGTGGACGTGTCCCAGAGAAGATTCCCCAAGTGGTGAATGTTTTGTGACTGTGTTTGCATTCAAAACCTAGCTTGTTTGCAGATTTGCTATAACAGCTTTAATGGGTATTTATAGCTTTTTAGTTACCATTATCAATTTTTTTAATTAAACCCAAATGGCAATAGCTAAAAGTTGATGTATCTGTTTTATGATGTTGTCCACTTTGAAGCCACTTTTTGCTCCAAACCTTGATACGAAAATCTTTCGCTAAAGTAAAAATCAGCAATTTCCTCAAATTATGAAATGCTCAGGACAAGTTTAGTTGTCACACAGGATCATTTTATTACTTGCATTAAATTATACCGAACCTGTGATGTTGCTCATTTCTCCTTCTGCACATCTTAAGCAGTCATGACAGCAAACAGGTTTTCCTTTCTGCAGAACCTTCTGTGTTCCTGCAGGACACTTCTCACTGCAAACGGACACAGGCACCTGCATGATCAAAAGAAAAAAATATTTGCATTTAATTGATTTAGTACAAAATATATATTTAATGCACACTGAAACTCTGGTTTCACCTGCTTTGAACTCTGTGCCCAATTTAAGGACCGATTATACAAAATCAGCTGTTTGTCTGCAGGTAACGATGCATCAAAAAGACCAACAGAGACAAAGTCCACCGTGCCAGTTTCCCTTGGCTGCCAGTTGATAATCTCATATTTTGCAGCTGGATCTCCATTTTCATTGAAGTAAACATCTTCTCCTTCTTTTGTTTTAAAGTGAACATGTTTAATATGCTGCAAAATCTTGACAGAAAGGTTATGAGATTGATTTTGTGCTAAATGTCTAAAATTGCTTTTGTATTTTATGCATTTTCCATATAGTTAAAATTATTTGTTTATGTTTTCAAATGAAACAGCCTAATATCAGCGTTAATCTCACCGTTGATGGGTCTAGATGCACGCTGGTGTTGCATGTTTTATTACATCTGAGAATATTGTGCAGAGCATGGGCCACTGCATACACTCCTTTATAGACATTATTAAATATAGGCATCAGTGACATGTCAGTGAAGCTGTTTTCCACTCCAGTCAGATCCTCATGTCCGGTACATTCTCCCTGGATCTCTGATTGTGACTGTTTGAACTTGCAGCTGAATAAAGCCTCCCAGAACTCTGTGAACAAGTTATTATTTGATGAATTAAGATGCGTCACGTCCAGCATGAAGTCCTTAAGGCCGCTGACTTGTGCTTTGGGGATGGAAAGGCCTACGGCTCCATCCAGGATGTGGTTCTTATCTATAGCTGCAACTTGAGAATCAGAGATCCAGCCCTCACTGCCGACCCACTGGTACCCCCTTAAATTGTGAAGGGACAGCTCATGTATGAGCACATCCATGTCCAAGTTAGGAACAAAAGCAACGATCACTTTTGAAGTTGACGCTTTAATAACATCAATAATCTTTTGTATTTTTTCCGTTGGGTCCGTTCTGAAGAAAGAGACAGAATATTCCAGACAGATGCCGAGCTGCTGGGCGGTTTCTGTGAACGTTGCCATGCCGTTGTTGCCATAATCATCGTTGGATCGAACGGCTCCAACCCAAGTCCAACCAAAGTGTTTAACTAAATGTGCCAGAGCTCTGCTCTGATAGTAGTCACTGGGCACGGTTCTGAGAAACGACGGGTACTTGGATTTGTCACTGAGACAAGCACATGTGGCAAAGTGGCTGATCTACAAGAAAAACATACATCTGTAAAAAAAATGAATAATAAAAAACATGAGACATAATTCTTTCACAAAAAGGTTTCATGTTAGCATCTGATTTAAATAACCTCATTATTTTATAACACATATTTGATGTTTTACTAAATCTGCTCACCAGTGGGATATGAAACGGTCCAATAACAGTTGCTATTGCTGTACTGGGAGAAGAGGAAGTTTCTCCAACTATGGCTTGCAACTGTACCGGTCTGGTGCATGACTCGTTTTGCAATATAGACATGTTGTCATTATCATTGTTTAAAGAAAGTGCTACTTTTAAGCTTTTGACAACAGAACCACACGTATCATAAATATAATATCCCAGAGAAACACCAGGAAGTAGCTCTGTGCTGTTGTTGATCTCCTCAATGGCAAAAAGCATAGCCTGAGCAAACTGGAACTCTCTGAAATTCACACTGGAATCAGACAATGATAAACAGTTATTAAAGCACAAAATGTCCTTTTGAAATAGAAACTATATTCGTCCTTTTCAATAACAAATAAATCATTTTCTGGTCTAGTTTACCTGATGCATTCCAGAGGCGGGGGTTTGTGTGTGTAAGGATTCTGTTGGTTCTTCCAGCTGCTGTGAAAATAGAAGATTCCCCCCAACATGATGTCTCCATCCTTAGCCAGCTGAGGGATCTCAGGATCTCCTCTCCGTCTGCACGACTCCTCAGACTGGGAGAAGGAAACCAACAACAGCAGCTGTAACAGCACACAGCCCTGCTCTGGCCACCTCTGTGGGGACATTGTTACGTGTAAAAACACAAAGTCGCTCATCTGCAGCTCATGAACGATCGTCTAAAATACAAACTTCAGCTGATATTTATTATTTCGGGATCTGCTCATCGTTTGTCTCTGTGGATCTACGAGGTGGAGCAGCAGGAGGACGGCTGTGGTGACGATGAAGTCTTGTTAAGTACTACTCTGATTAACTGGGTTGAGATTATTTGCTATTTTTGATTCAATTAAGTTTTTTACACCAGAGTTTATAATTGAAAAAAAAAAATGCACTTTTGAACACAATTTTCTTTTTTTAATCAGCATTTATTTTCTTTATTCTGCAGTAACAGATTAAACACACACAACAATTTTATGTTTACAAAAATATATTGAAAGAATATTTTGGCCATTTGTAAGTTATGTTTTATATGTTATTTATCTACATTTAAGAACCTACATTCAGGTTTATGTCACTTAGATCTGAAAAAAATATTGGTTAATTTTCAGGATTCACTAAGCAGTTTTTAACACTTTTACCAATTCCTTTAACAGTGGGGTTCAGTGATTGTGTAGGTAGAAACTTTACCAAATTCACATGGGACAGCACTCTGCAGCCCTCTTCTGACCAGAAACAGCTCAGTGTTGTGGAGCGGGTAGGTGCCCTAGGGGGCGCTCTTTACCTGCATAACGGCTGTTAGCTATTTTCTGTGCCAGTAACTAATTTAAAGGCTAGCAGTTAGCTTTTCAGTTTGCCAACCATCAATAAAAAAATGGCTTCATGGTGGAGCCTGGAAGTAAAAGTAACAGAGTAATGTCTTTGGAGGTGGAGCAAAGAGCTAAAACCAGAGTAAACATTTGCCTACGCTAGTTTGAGGGAGCTAAAGAAGGCTATGAAATCACGGACTGATGGTGACCTGGCTTTGTTGCTAATGGACTTGTAAGTAATAATATTTTTTGTCCAACAGTGTGGATCTTTTTACTTCGTGGTTTGTTTATTATTATTTGGCTCATGTTAGCGTTAGCTCGTTGTTAGCGCTAGCTACAGTATGGTTGCCACAGGGTGGTTTACGTTAGTTGTAATTCCACTTTGAACCAGTAGAGCGGAGAAGCTGGAAACTGATTAGTGTTACTTCAAAACAACTCTTGTCCAAAAAACTCATATAGGTTCATAAGAATGCTACAATCCCAGATTTAAAGGGATTTTTCACCCCTAAGTGAAATTTAGTTTGTTGCCATATTCTCCAGAGTTGGATAAGTGGGAAAATAGCTTTTTGTGACCCCAGTCATTCTCCTAATCTGGCAGCATTTTGTTAGCTTTAGCTTAGCATAAACAATGTAAGTGAAAGGTATCAGCTAGCATTCTGTGTGAAAAAGTCATGAACATTACTCAATAATGATCCTGCTGCTGTTTGTCTGTCTGCTTGTCTGACTTTTCGATGTGTGTGTGTGTGTGTGTGTGTGTGTGTGTGTGTGTGTGTGTGTGTGTGTGTGTGTGTGTGTGTGTGTGTGTGTGCAGGTTTACAGGTGTGTGTGTGTGTGTGTGCTTCTTAATGGCTCGTTTCTCTGAGTGAGTAACTCAAACAGAACCCGGAGGGAGGGGGGTTGAGGGGGGGTGCTGTCAGTCACTGCCTCAGCGCTGTGCTTTCTGTCCAACAGGTGACGACTCCTTTAGGTGCATTTTTCAGACAGGAAGTGTGGGTGAAGTAAGAGTCCACCCAGGGAGTGACTAGTAGGAAGCTTTCATACAGGGGATGTTAAAAAATGAATAGAACATCACCTAAAATGACCAAAAATGTTTGTTTTAACTAAGTCATTTCATAAGAAATCATAAGTTTATGAACAGTAATCATTTTTATAACAACTATATATTTCATATCCCTTTGAGACTTTTTTTCCAGATGTAATATTAATGGTTATTACGTCCCCCAGCTTGCTAGGAGAGATGAGGAGAGGGAGTAATAAAAAGGCGTGTAAGGCAGTGAACTGAAACAGAGTCCGTGTGTTGCTTTATGAGGATTTTATTAGAACAAACCCCAGCTTAGCCTCCCACTCAGAGATCTGAGGGAAAAAACACCTAAATAACCAAAAATGCCTGCTCAGAAGGAGCAGGGGAGATAAATTAAACACAGACACCTCTAAAACCCTAAAAATCCAAAAGGAGCAGTCCCTTTTACCAAAGACGCTCAGGAACTAAGGGAGGAGGTTATGCCTCTTAAGAGGAGTCTAAACTCCGAGTATTTACCAAAAGAAATAAATAAGATAAGCCCTCTAAACAGGCCAGCTTTCAGGTATTAACCAACTTAATTAAATGAGCCCTCCTAACAAGGCAGGCCTCAATAGTCAAAAGCTTTAAATAAAGAAGCCTTCTGAACAAGCCAGGAGTTAGATAACAAATGAAACACTAGAGCCTTCTAAATAAGCCACCTGTCAGCTAACAACGTTTTCAATAAAAGGAGCTTTCTAGACAAGCCGAGGATCCCAGCACGAGGAGGCGAGAGAGCAGTGAGGACACCTCCATGTCACCACTTCTCAGTAAGTTTCCCCCCCTTTGCATATCACAGGTGTGTCCTTTTATCTGGTTGACACAATGATTAAAAAGGTCCAACAGCTGGGCAACCAGCAGAGGAGCTGAGTGCAGGACGTGGTGGAGGTGTGGCTGAGGCCCTCTGGTGGCTGAAAAGAGTAACGTCCGTAACAATGGTCAATCAGTCAATCAAAGCTTTATTTATATAGCGCCTTCCACACCCATTACAGGAGGCCAAGGCGCTGAAGAACAACATAAAATTATGATAAAAGAAATTAAAACATTGAACAATAAAAAATACATAAAAGCATAAAAACAGGCAGACTTCAAGCATGTTCCGGAAACGCTAAACGGAAGAAATGGGTTAATAATGTTAATGGTAGTAATCCTACAAACTGTTTTTTTAACACAACAGCAACAAATGCAAATGGGAATTTAAAAGACACAAGATCAAAAGATCAAAAAGACTCAACTACAAAACAGTTTAAACGTAAAGAGTGAAAAAAAAACTATTTAGAGTAAAGGCTACTCAAGTGTTTATTCTGCTTTTGATGAACAAATGATCCCTTACAGCAACTTTTCAATTCATTGAAGCATCATCAAGATGTAATTTTACAATATGGCAACCATAACTGACAACAGTAAAAGTTATAATAATAAAAACCAACATTATTGACCTCTTTTAACATGTTTTCATCATCTCAGATGCTAAATGAATCAAAACTCTGAAACTAGCTGGAGCAGGTCAGGATATACTTACCTTTAAATGAGTTTTCAAGTTCTGTCAAAACAGATTTTCTTGTGTGTGCCTGACTAAACTCTGATTTGTGTAAAAGTCTTCTGCTGCAGTGAGTTCATTTCTGGGGAAATGGATTGTTTTAGAAACTCTTCATTTTAAACTTTATGAGAAAGAAACCAAGATGGCTCCCCATAACTAGTAACTGTCCATTCCATGTGTACTTTAAACTTAATGATGGAAATGTCAGAAAAGTGCTACTTTTCCCAATAATCATGTGAGGTGCAGCCAAGTCTTGATAAAATAAGTAAACTGAATCTCACTGAGAGTGGTTACCATCATCAGGTTTTGTAACAAATTTCTCTCCTCAAAATAATTTTGGCACTCTCTTTCCCATCATATTCTTTTTAGTGTTTCTTTCTGGTTTCTGTAACACGATGTAACATTTTGGGATGAAGATACAAATGAGCAAACCAAAACTAGAAGCTAGAATAGCAAAGATTTCTACAGCAACGCTGAACTTTCCAGGAGAGCTGACATACGCTGGGATGAACGTGATCCACACGGCACAGAATATCAACATGCTGAAGGTGATGAATTTAGCTTCGTTGAAGTTATCAGGTAGTTTACGAGCCAGAAAAGCAAAAATGAAACACAACATGGCCAGAAGTCCAATGTACCCGAGCACATACCAGAAGCCCACAGCTGAGCCCAGAGAACACTCCAAGATGATTTTATCCTTGAATTCTTTAAAGTTTTTTGAAGGAAAAGGAGGAGAAATGGTCAACCAGAGGAGACAGATGATCACTTGTATCAGAGTGAAGCCCAGAACACTGAGTCTCTGCTGGGTAGGCCCAAACAGTTTCATCACATTTCTCCCTGGAAGAGTGGCCCTAAAAGCCATGAGGACCACCATGGTTTTCCCCAGAACACAAGACAGACAGAGGACAAAGGTGATGCCAAAAGCTGTGTGGCGAAGCATGCAGGACCACTCTGACGGCTGGCCGATGAAGGTCAGAGAGCAGAGGAAACACATGGACAGAGAGAAGAGCAGCAGGAAGCTCAGCTCAGAGTTGTTTGCTCTGACCAGAGGAGTTTTCCTGTATCTGAAGAAAATGAAAGCTACAGCAGCAGTCATAGATGTCCCAAATAAAGCTGCAGCAGTGAGGAGCATTCCCATGATTTCTTCATATGACAGGAAAACTGCCTCCTTTGTTACACAGGCGTCTCTTCTGTCATTCGACCAGGAGTCTGAGGGGCATCTCACACAGGTGATAGAATCTGAAAGTTTTAAGATCAAAGAGAGTATCAGACGTTAGATCAGGTTCCCAATGCTCCTGATTCACCAGATTAAAACAGAATGGTGTGTTGTTCTCAGCTGAATGTGCTTGGGGAGAGATCATAACAAAAATGTTTCAAATCCATCCATCCATCCATTTTCATCCGCTTATCTGGAGTCGGGTCGCGGGGGCAGCAGCTTAAGGAGGGAGGCCCAGACTTCCCTCTCCCCAGCCACTTGGGCCAGCTCCTCCGGGAGAATCCCGAGGCCGAGAAACATAGTCCCTCCTGGGTCTTCCCTTGGGTCTCCTCCTGGTTGGACGTGTCCAGAAAAACCTCACTAGGGAGGCATCCAGGAGGCATCCTAACCAGATGCACGAACCACCTCAACCGGCTCCTCTCGATGTGGAGGAGCAACAGATCTACTCTAAGCCCCTCCCGGATGACCGAGCTTCTCACCCTATCTCTAAGGGAGAGCCCAGACACCCTGCGGAGAAAACTCATTTTGGCCGCTTGTATCCACGATCTCGTTCTTTTGGTCACTACCCAAAGCTCGTGACCATAGGTGAGGGTAGGAACGTAGATCGACCGGTAAATCGAGAGTTTCACCTTTCGGCTCAGCTCACACTCTGGATTCAGTGGTTGAATCTATTGTCCAGCTCAGCAGGCTCTGCAGAAGCCTGTTAATCACCTGCTGAGTAAAATTAGGTGTGTTGAAGCAGGGAAACAACTAAAACATGCTGGATATCGGACCTCCAGGACCAGGATTGAGAACCCCTGCTCTCGGGGGACAATACCCTGCAGCTTCCCAGGAAAGGTCACTGGTTATATTAATTGTTCATCATCTCATAAAGCTCTGAATAAGCATGTTAATCATCCACTGATGATTAAAAGGCGTGTTGAAGCAGAGAAACCTTTAAATTGTGCAGAATGGCGGCCCTCAAGGACCAGGAATGGACATTCCTTATAGAAATGAGCTGCATGTGAAAATATTTGACAAGCCTAACCCTAACCTCAAAGATTCTTCAAAAGCATCAAATGGCAGCTTTCTCAGATTTTCAAATGATGAAGACAAGTTTATTCAGCATTAAATTATACTGAACCTGTGATGTTGCTCATTTCTCCTTCTGCACATTTTAAGCAGTCATGACAGCAAACAGGTTTTCCTTTCTGCAGAACCTTCTGTGTTCCTGCAGGACACGTCTCACTGCAAACAGATACAGGTACCTGCATGAACAAAAATTTGACTTTTACTTTTTTAGTGCAAGAAAATACCTCCAATGTTAGAAACACTACAAAAAATGATGCTGTAGGTTTTACCTGCTTTGAACTCTGTGCCCAAATTAATGACCGATTATATAAATCCAGCTGTTTGTCTGCAGGTAACGATGCATCATAAAGACCAACAGAGACAAAGTCCACCGTGCCAGTTTGTCTTGGCTGCCAGTTGATAATCTCATATTTTGCAGCTGGATCTCCATTTTCATTGAAGTAAACATCTTCTCCTTCTTTTGTTTTAAAGTGAATTTTTTTAATATGCTGCAAAATCTTCAAAAAGAGTTAAGTTTTTGTAGCAATGTCTAAAAATTTCTTTTGTAAATTCTCAGTAATAAATACATTTAATAATATAACCTGCATTAGTTGTTTTTGTATCCAAATACTTAATATCAGCGTTAATCTCACCTTTAATGGATCTAGATGCACGCTGGTGTTGCATGTTTTATTACATCTGAGAATATTGTGCAGCGCGTGGGCCACTGCATACACTCCCTTATAGACATTATTAAATATAGGCATCAGTGACATGTCAGTGAAGCTGTTTTCCACTCCAGTCAGATCCTCATGTCCGGTACATTCTCTCTGAATCTCCTCTGATTGTGACTGTTTGAACTTACAGCTGAATAAAGCCTCCCAGAACTCTGTGAACAAAGCATCGTTTGATGAATTAAACAGCTTCACATCCATCATGAACTCTCTAAGGCCGCTGACTTGTGCTTTTGGGATGGAAAGGCCTACGGCTCCATCCAGGATGCGATTCTTGTCCTTTGCTGCAATTTGAGAATCAAAGATCCAAGACTCGCTGCCCACCCACTGGTACCCTGTCAAGTTGCGAAGGGACAGCTCATGGATGAGCACATCCATGTCCAAGTGTGAGACAAAAGCAACGATCACTTTTGAAGTTGAAGCTTTAATAACATCAATCATCTTTTGTATTTTTTCCGTTGGGTCCGTTCTGAAGAAAGAAACAGAATATTCCAGACAGACGCCGAGCTGCTGGGCGGTTTCTGTGAACGTTGCCATGCCGTTGTTGCCATAATCATCGTTGGTTCGAACGGCTCCAACCCAAGTCCAACCAAAGTGTTTAACTAAATGTGCCAGACCTCTGCTCTGATAATAATCACTGGGTATGGTTCTGAGAAAGGACTGGTACTTGGATTTGTCACTGAGACAAGCACATGTGGCAAAGTGGCTGATCTACAAGAAAAACACAAAGCTGTAAAAAACAAATAATGGAAAAATATGTAAAATTCACAGAATTATACTGAATAAATAAAATAAATACCATTGAGGTGGTATATAATAATATATTTGAATGTTTTACTAAATCCACTCACCAGTGGGATATGAAACGGTCCAATAACAGTTGCTATTGCTGTACTGGGAGAGGAGGAAGTTTCTCCGACTATGGCTTGTAACTGTACCGGTCTGGTGCATGACCCATCTGAAGTAGTGTTGTCATTATCGTTGTTTAAAGCAAGTGCTACTTTTATGCTTCTGACAACAGAACCACACGTATCATAAATGTGATATCCCAGAGAAACACCAGGAAGTAGCTCTGTGCTGTTGTTGATCTCCTCAATGGCAAAAAGCATAGCCTGAGCAAACTGGAACTCTCTGAAATTCACACTTGATTCAGAAAACGATAAACATTTAACATCAATGAGTGAATGGAAACAGAAAGAACATTCATAATCACATTAAAATACAGTTTTGTTATGTAGTTTACCTGATGCATTCCAGAGGCGGGGGTTTGTCTGTGTAAGGATTCTGTTTGTTCTTCCAGCTGCTGTGAAAATAGAAGATTCCCCCCAACATGATGTCTCCATCCTTAGCCAGCTGAGGGATCTCAGGATCTCCTCTCCGTCTGCACGACTCCTCAGACTGGGAGTACGACACTAACAACAGCAGCTGTAGCAGCACACAGCCCTGCTCTGGCCACCTCTGTGTGGACATTATGCCATCCGAATAGGCAAATCCAGTCATTGCGTCTGATGAGCTATAATACACTATAAAGTCTTGAACTAGTATTTATGAGTTTGTGAACATATAAATATTAAACAGTTATATTAGGTCTCTATGGAAATGCAAGTTAGGATGAGGGGAGGGATATGAGGGCAGGTTACATTGAAACAGATTTCCCTATCAGCCGGCTGTCAGTTATTCTCCTTTCAAAATGGCCAAAGAGGGACGTAGTTATTGTTTACAATCTTTGAGCCAGCGGGGTTGCAGCGTCTACTCCGGAAAGTCCTGCTGCGTTATCAATTGTATTTTGACACCAGCAGGCAAAAAGCTCCAGAGTAGTTTAAAGAACCAAAGTCAGTAAACAGGAGCGACCCAGAAGTTATTTCTTGTGCCCCTAAGAAACAAAAGCATCTTTTTGTTTTACTCAAATATTAGGTGAAGAAGGCTAGAGGCTAACATTGAGCTAACAATGCTAACGGTGAATTGGGAAAAAAGGTTGGCTAAACTATTTATTTCAATTACCAACATCCCGGTATTACAATGAACTTTACGTGTGAAGTGAATAATGAGTCAATCATGGCGTTTTACTTCTTTAATGACTCCGTCAGAACTACAACAGCAAGCTAACAGGAGTGCTAACACCACATATGACATTGTGTTTAGCTACTTATTAGCTTACTGTATATGACTCATCTTTGCTCATCATCTAGAATCTTCTGGCGCTGATTCATAGCTGACCATGAAACTCACAGAACAGCAGTTCTGAGTTTTAAAAATAAATTTCAATCAACATTGTTACTGACAATCTTATTTTAATATTTTATTGTGTGTTTTTATTAAATATTTAGAAAGACAACAATTTTATGATTTTCATTATGTAGTTAGGAAGAGAAACAGAAGGATCCGAGACATTCTGATTGGTGTAAGAGTGTTTTATTAAACAAGGATAAGCGGATGCGTTTCAGTTGGGCAGCAGTAGCTCAGGAGGTAGAGCGGGTTGTCCAGTAATCGGAAGGTTGCAGGTTCGATCCCGGCTCTGGCCAGAGAATGCTGCTGTGTGTCCTTGGGCAAGACACTTAACCCGCCTTGCCTGCTGGTGGTGGTCGGAGGGACTGGTGGCGCCAGTGCTCGGCAGCCTCGCCTCCGTCAGTGCGCCCCAGGGCAGCTGTAGCTACATCGTAGCTCATCACCACCAGCGTGTGAATGTGAGTGTGAATGGGTGGATGACTGATTGTGTTGTGAAGCGCCTTGGGGGGTTGTAGAACCCTAAGAAGGCGCTATACAAATACAGGCCATTTCAGTCATGTTCAACCTTCTTCAGGGCATGGATGACACGAGCAGATAGTTTATGATTTTATTACAATTGAAAAAAAATCTGAAAGGTCTCTATAATCCTCTGCTCATCATATATTTTTTGGTATTTTTCTCAGGTTTTACTAAGATGATGTAGCACTTGGGAAAAAATATGCAACACAGCAGTCCGTAACTCGAGGCCAGAATAGCAAAAATCTCCACGGCAACACTGAATTTTCCAGGAGAGCTGACATAAGCTGGGATGAAGGTGATCCACACAGCACAGAATATCAACATGCTGAAGGTGATGAACTTCGCCTCGTTAAAGTTGTCCGGGAGCTTTCGCGCCAAAAACGCCAGTCCAAAACATAACAGAGCTAAAACCCCTATGTATCCCAACACAGCCCAGAACCCTACAGCTGATCCCAGAGCACATTCTAGAATGATCGTTTCTGTGTAATATTTAGAGTTTCTGTACGGATATGGAGGGTTGATCGTTAGCCAAAGGATGCAAATGAAAACCTGCACCAGAGTGAAAGCTACAACGCTGGCTCTCTGCTGTGTAGGTCCAAACCACTTCATCACATTACTGCCAGGTAATGTAGCCCTGAAGGCCATCAAAACCACCGTTGTCTTCCCCAGAACACAGGACATGCAGAGGACGAAGATGATGCCAAAAGCAGTGTGTCGCAGCTTGCAGGACCACTCAGAAGGTCGGCTGATGAAGGTCAGGGAGCACAGAAAACACAGACTCAGGGAGAACAGCAGCAGGAAACTCAGCTCAGAGTTGTTTGCTCTGACTATCGGAGTTTGTCTGTGGTGGAAAAATATCAAGGCCACGGTCGTCGCCAAGCAAGCACCAAAGACAGAGAGGGTCACAAACAGGATTCCCATGAATTCTGTGAAGGTGAGGAACTCAATAGCTTTTATGTCACAGTTAGTCCTCTCTTCGTTGGATTTGAAATCAGGAGGACATGTGTCACATTTCACTGCATCTGAAAGCATAAATACATTTAAGCTGCACATGGTGGACATCTTCAGATAAAGCAGTAAACTGCTGGCAGTGATTTTACCCAGCAGAAACACAATGAGCACAAGGGCAAAGACTAGGAATCCTGCTGTCTCACTTGTGCTGTTGCTGAACTCCCCATCAGCACAGGTAATGCAATCAAAGCAGCAGACGGGTTTTCCCTTAATGAAAGCCCGTCGAGTTCCTGGTGAACAGCTCTCACTGCAAACTGATCTGGGAACCTAAAGGAACATTTGATGCACAATCATAAGTACACCAAATGACAGTTTCTGTTTCCAAATGCCAAGTATGAGTATATTCTGTAAACGCATACATTACTTCTGTTGATAGCTGATCTTAAATTGAACAATATTTTCACTTAATTATAATTAACCCTCCTGTCGTGTTCACCTCCTGCACCTTATTTTAGAATTCCTCATCAAAATTGACCTTTTAACTGCTCTTAAATTAGCACAAGAGCCATTTTTCACCACCATGGATGAAAATAGTCTGGATACACACTCATTTCCTATGGCAGTCACCTTATGCCGGGAACACCACAGGTGTAACAGTGTTGATTAAAACACGCAAAATTCAATGTAAGAGGTGATCATCACCTTTATATGTTTAAACACATAGTGTGGAGGATATCGTTTTAAGTTGTTAATCGGTCAAGTTTGACCTGAACACGACAGGAAGTTTAAGAAAAATACAAGAATTAGACACAAGCATGGTGCAAGGAGCATGCTAAACTCACCTCGTGATCTGCACCTGCCCAGATGGCTTGTATCCCTTCATACATCACAAACTGTTGACCTTGTGGTCGAGAAGCATCATAGTGACCGATGGTTTCAAATAGTATGTACCCGGATTGATCCTTTTGCCAGTTAATTAGTGCATAGCGTGCCACGGGGTCACCAGACTCATCAAAGAACACCCTTTCACCCGTCTTTGTGGTAAAATTGACCTGTGTTAGGTAATGCAGCACCTGCAAGGAAAACATTTTGATTTGATTTGACTACAGGAAAAATAAATCTTGATTACATATGCTGCTGTATGAACACAAAATCATAATTTTTAAGATTTATTCATAACTATTTTATCCACTTGTACCTGCCATGGTTGTATGTTTTCCTTATCAGCACATGTTCTGTTCTCAAAAGGCCCCTGTCCTTTTTCACAATGAAACAGCATGTCCAGAGCATGAGCAACAGCATACGTGGCCTTGTAAATGTTATTCAACAAGCTGGCATCTGATACATCAGTAAACTGTGTGTTTACATCCCACAGGGTTTCTTTCCCGCTGCAGGCTGCAACGCCGTGCTGCACGCTCTCATTCTTTACGGGAGACAAAGTGCATTGAAACAGAGTCTCCCAAAGCTTGACGAGTCCCTGATTACCAGGTGTGGTGGAAGGTCTGCTGTTTGCTAGAAACTCCTGCAGCTCAGGGATGTGAGCATTCATTGCTGCAAAGCCCACCGCACCCTGAACAACAGCGTAGTTGACTTCAGAGGCAAAGTAACGATATGCAATCCAGCCCTCGCTTCCTACCCACTGCAGGCCTGTAACGTTCTGAGCATGAAGCTCTTTGATGAGCTTGTCAAGGTCGAGACCATCAGCAAATGCAACTATCACCTTAGATGTTGATTGCTTTATAACAGCCATCACCTCTAGAAACCATTTTCTGGAGTTGGTTCGGTCAACAGCCACTGAATACTCGACACACACACCCTCCTTTTCTGCAGCTTCCAGGAAAGCCGCCATTCCACCGATTCCATATTCATTGTTGGACCGAATGGCTCCAACCCAGGTCCAGCCAAAGTGTTTCACAAGCTTAGCTAGAGCTTTGCTTTGATATAAGTCACTGGGTATGGTTCTGAAGAAGGAAGGGTACTCTCGTCTGTTGCTGAGGCATGCACACGTGGCTGAGTGACTGATCTACATGACAAGAGAAATGGTATGAGGGATAAATGTTTGTACATTTTATTTTTTCATTTCAGCACTCACCACAGGTATAAGGAACGGTCCCAGCGTTCGGGCGATGCTGATCGTTGAGGTGGAAGTTGTATCCCCGATGACAGCATGCACGCTGGAGAGTTTGTCACAGAGTCCGTCTGTGCTTTCATACCCGTTCATGAGATTTAACGATGCCCTGATGGACAGGGGGACACTGGGGCAGGAATCAAAGATCCTGTATCCCAGCGTCACATTAGGAAGCAGCGCTGAGCTGTTGTTGATTTTCTCTATCACAAACATCATTGTGTATGCATACTGAAGCTCACTGACTTCCAGTCTGGAAAAAAATAACAACGTTGCATCTCATTTACTCTAAAATTCTCAAATACGGTATTAAAAGTGAAAATAAAAGAAGAACTATGCAGAGCCCATGCATTCTTACTCTTCACACCGGACTGCTCCTGGGTTGACTCTGAAGGTTTGATTAAGTTTGACTGGATATTGGTGGAAGGGGAAAACGCCTCCGATGATGATGTCTCCCTCCTTAGAGAACTGAGACAGCTCATCAGTTCTATACGTTTGACACAGAGACTTCCCTTCTCTCACACTGAGAAGCAAAACTGACAGCAGGTGTATAAGCAGCATAGTTGCTCACCCAAGCACCTACCATGCATATACAATAAAAAATCTCAAGTTTTTGTGTGTCTATCACAAAGCTCACATTCAGAAGCATAAAACATAATATCAGTGTAGTTCCTCACCTGAGCTCCCACCATGCAAATCCCTTCTTCTTTAAACCCTCGCCATTATTTAACTGAGTCTATCACAGCTACAAGGGCTGGTCTGAACTTGACTGACAGGTGAGAAGTCCTATGAGCACCACCATCATTACTTCAGCTCTGCTTTACAGAGAAGCTTGGGAAGGGATTGCTGGGTTTTTACACCCCGATTCACAGGTGTTTGGCTTCAGGGGCTGCAGTGTCTAGTTAAAGTGCACTTTAACAAATAAATCGAAAGAAGCTGGGATTGACCAACCAGCTCTCTGGATGGCCGTCTTCAGAACTTCTACTGCAGATGCAGCTTCCATAAGCTGCCATTATCGGTTGTGGTGGTAACTGGAGGACATGTTGGTTAACAGCAGTAGTCAGTCATGTTGGGTGGGTGTTTAGGGGTGTCCTGATGGTGAGACAGCTCCCCTCATTAACCCAGGACCTTCTGAGGAGATTATACCTTGCTAGCCTGGGCGTTCCACTGGAGGAACTGGTGGAGATAGCTGGGGAGTGGACAGATTTAGCTTCTCTGCTGGGGCAGCTGCCCCCACAACCCAAACCTGGATAAGTAGTTGATGACAAGACCCCACTACTAATTCTTTATTCTTTGGGCAGTGATAAATGACATGTTCTAATCTGCTAATCTCTTATTTTTCAGGTTGTTCAGTCATTATTGTGATTAGTTATGAGTTAAAACATTATGCTGTATTTCACATTAAAGCCGTTATAGCGAATCTGCAGAACAAGCTAGGTTTTGAACGCAAACACGGTGTAGCGTGAGGGCTGATATGAATATGAATTATTAATCTTATTGATCCTTTTATAAATATGTGGCAATAGCCCTCACGCTACAACGGTCACGGAACAATCAACCCTCTCCTCGGGTATCTTCCCTGAGACGCTTATGCCGGAACCGGGAACCCACATTGCCAGAGGAAATGAGAGAGCGCTAATCACCGTTTTCTAGGTCCAAAGTTGTCCTAAAGTTGAAGTGGAAGCAGCCGGCTGTTTCTCCTTCTCTGATATTATTGAGTCACGAACCTCTCACACCTGGTCTGGGAGTATGGGGTACCAGGATCCTTGATGTGGACTTTTAGGTCCCTGTATGATTGCTGTCAGAGCTTGGTTCACATTGCTGGTAATAAGTTGGGCTTGCTTCCAGTGAGAGCTTGATTCTGCCAAGGCTGCCCTTTGTCATCAATTCTGTTCATAACATTGATGCTGCTTCTACAGTGATGCAGGCGTTGTACCGGTCTGTCGTGGTGAAGAGAGAGCCGAGTCCAAAGGCGAAGCTCTCAATTTACCATTGGATCCATGTTCCAACCTTCATCTATGGTCACGAGCTTTGGACAGTGACTTAAAGAATGAGACCCTGGATACAAGCAGCCAAAATGAGTTTTCTCCGCAGGGTGTCTGGGTTCTCCTTAAGAGATAGGGTGAGAAGTTTGGTCACCCGGGAGGGGCTCGGAGTAGATCCGCTGCTCCTCCCCATCAAGAGGAGCCAGTTGAGGTGATTCAGGCATTTGGTTAGGTCGCCTCCTGGACGCCACTCTGATGAGGTGTTCGGGGCACATACAACCCAGGGGAGGCCTAAGGGAAGACCCAGGACATGCTATGTTTCTCGGCTGGCAGGGAACGCCTTGGGATTCCCTCGGAGGAGCTGGCCCAAATGTCTGGGGAGAGGGAAGTCTGGGCCTCTCTGGTTAGGCTGCTGCCTCGGTGATCCGACCTTGGAAAAATTCATTAATGACTTGCTGGATGGATAATCTTTTATATTAGTGTTAAGTGAATGGTTTGTGAATTTAAAAGTCTTATGTCGTGTGATTATCAGAGGGTTAATATTTTTCATTTCACAATAAAGTAGAAATGTGTTTTTATAAAACTATTCAAAGGTGTTTCTGAAACACTTTCATGATATAGCAGACTAATCATTTTGTACAGAAGCCTGCAGAATCTAAACCTTATTTAGAAATATACCCACCCAATGAAAACAGAATATTCTAGTGCTTTGGTCTCAAAGCAAACCCACCAATAGTGTACAGAAGTCCTCTGTGAAAACTAGGAGGTGAAATCTTACGATTCTCCCAGAATAAAAAATAAATAAATAAAAGAAACAAACAGCAGAAAAAGTGTTTTTGTTTTATCAAGCTCAGTGCTTGAAATCAGCTAAAAAATTTGCTAAAAATCATCACAAAGTCATATTTCTTTTTATTTTTGTTCATTTCAGAAAGTCAAGTATCTAGACCATCAGATCCAGTCCATCTGTTACACCTGCAGACTTCCAGTCATATCAGATGTCTACTTGTTGAAATAAAACCTGAACAAATGAATGGTAACTTTTCAACATGCTGTTTTAGAAACAGCCAGATGTAACAAGAGGATTTAACTTCAAATTTCATGAATTCTGCCCTCTGGTGGAGGATCAAAAAGCAGCAAAGGCCATTATTAAAATGCACTGCTGTGGAAATTGTACATAATTAAATAATAACATAAAACTAAATAATATACAATAAATAGCTCTATTTAAAAATCTTTATTGTAAATAATATATTATTTCACATTTCAGGCTTTAATGAACAAGTCAAATTGAAGAACTGTTATTCATGAATGCAAAAATGGATTTACTGTATTTACAGTTACTTTTCATATTTACTCAGATTTGTTTCTGACTTATAGGTGTTGAATACGGATGAAGCAGTCAAGATATTAAAATACATTTTGAAGTTGTAAAAAACATTTTAAATTTCACCCATTTGATTCAAATCGTTTGGTTCATCATTATATGTACACAGACCTATTTGTGATAATTATGACATTCATTTAGAGGAGCCAGTTAAGGTAGCTTAATATGACATCTGGTTAGGATGCCTCCTGGACATATGCATGTTTTTGTTTATTTATTTAACCAGCTGCAAAGTCATTGAGATATGAAATGAAAAATGATGGGAACACTGAAAACAAATCAGTTATTAATTGGGGGGAAATATGATGGATATCCTTTCTGATAACCGAATACCATAAAGGATATATTACAAACATAATATTTATAATATTTAATTTACAGGGCCCACTAGATATGTTGGGGCCTCAGGCCACGCTCATAAAGTCTTTTTTTAATGATTTAGTCACAGGATTACCTACTGAAGGTCACTTATAGGGCTCTGATAATATTTATCCTGTTATTTCTTTAATGAAGTACATACCAGTCATGCTGATGGATTAAGGACCATTAGTACCTATTCAGGGCAGCTCAACTTGTCTTGGGGCGGTTTTAAGCCATTTTCATTAGTGATGGGTCCATAGTTGCCAATCCCTGCTTTGATCTGATTCCAAGCGTAAATGAAAACCGAAAATGCAACGTATTATCGGCCATTAATTGGCTAGGGCTTGGGTTCTCATTCCTGTTCCTGGAGGGCCGATATCCAGCATGTTTTAGTTGTTTCCCCACTTCAACACATCTGATTTTAATCAGCAGGATTAACAGACTTCTGCAACGCTCGATGAGCTGCTGAACAGGTGATTCGATCACTGAATCAAATGTATTGGAGCAGAGAAACAACAGAAACATGCTGGATACCGGCCCTCCAGGACCAGGATTGAGAACCCCTGGGCTAGGAGGTGGAGTAACTAGTGACCTGCTGCCTCGCTGCCCTCAGCCTTTTTCTGGGTTCTGTTTCACTAAAAGTCAGTGACTAAAAAGACTGTTCAACATCACTACCATGTCCACCATTGTTGTGTTTTTGAGTCACATACAGATCCCTTCATGCTGTGCACAGATCACTTTGTGCCACTTTTATGTCAGGGACAGAAAATCTCAGGCAAATTAATAAAGATGCCTACACTTGCAAAACCATTCCTGTTTTGGGATTTATGTCATTGTTGCCCTTTTTGTGCATTACCACCAACACTGCTGCTTAACTGATCGGATCAAAGTTTAACAGACCAGAAAAATGGTCTCTGATTAAAAAGTGTTCCTTTTATTTTTATATTTTGTCACGTGTATACACACAAAAATACACACCAGATTTTCATTTAATTCTGTATTACAGTATTTCAACAAAACATTTAACAGGTGTCTCTAGCTCCCTTTAGTCATCATGTATTTTTTTGTATTTTTCTCAGGTTTTACTAAGATGATGTAGCACTTGGGAAAAAATATGCAACACAGCAGTCCGTAACTCGAGGCCAGAATAGCAAAAATCTCCACGGCAACACTGAATTTTCCAGGAGAGCTGACATAAGCTGGGATGAAGGTGATCCACACAGCACAGAATATCAACATGCTGAAGGTGATAAACTTTGCCTCGTTAAAGTTGTCCGGGAGCTTTCGCGCCAAAAACGCCAGTCCAAAACATAACAGAGCTAAAACCCCTATGTATCCCAACACAGCCCAGAACCCTACAGCTGATCCCAGAGCACATTCTAGAATGATCGCTTCTGTGTAATATTTAGAGTTTCTGTACGGATATGGAGGGTTGATCGTTAGCCAAAGGATGCAAATGAAAACCTGCACCAGAGTGAAAGCTACAACGCTGGCTCTCTGCTGTGTAGGTCCAAACCACTTCATCACATTACTGCCAGGTAATGTGGCCCTGAAGGCCATCAAAACCACCGTTGTCTTCCCCAGAACACAGGACATGCAGAGGACGAAGATGATGCCAAAAGCAGTGTGTCGCAGCTTGCAGGACCACTCAGAAGGTCGGCTGATGAAGGTCAGGGAGCACAGAAAACACAGACTCAGGGAGAACAGCAGCAGGAAACTCAGCTCAGAGTTGTTTGCTCGGACTATCGGAGTTTGTCTGTGGTGGAAAAATATCAAGGCCACGGTCGTCGCCAAGCAAGCACCAAAGACAGAGAGGGTCACAAACAGGATTCCCATGAATTCTGTGAAGGTGAGGAACTCAATAGCTTTTATGTCACAGTTAGTCCTCTCTTCGTTGGATTTGAAATCAGGAGGACATGTGTCACATTTCACTGCATCTGAAAGCATAAATACATTTAAGCTGCACATGGTGGACATCTTCAGATAAAGCAGTAAACTGCTGGCAGTGATTTTACCCAGCAGAAACACAATGAGCACAAGGGCAAAGACTAGGAATCCTGCTGTCTCACTTGTGCTGTTGCTGAACTCCCCATCAGCACAGGTGATGCAATCAAAGCAGCAGACGGGTTTTCCCTTAATGAAAGCCTGTTGAGTTCCTGGTGAACAGCTCTCACTGCAAACAGATCTGGGCACCTAAAGTATAGAAGGAATTTTTAACGCAACGTCATGAGTATCAGTTTCGAAAAATGTACGTGCACTGCTTTAGTTGATCGTTGTACATGCAATCCACATTGACAATATGACACAAATCAAAATGAACTTTTATTGAATGGCAAAAACACATTATTGACATTGCTTGCATCGTATGCCTCACCTCAAGCTTCCCACCTGCCCAGATGGCTTGTAACTCATTCATCCTAAACTGGTGACCTTCTGGTCGAGAGGCATCATAGTAACCGATTGTTTCGAACTGCACGTACCCTGATTGATCTTTCTGCCAGTTTTTGAGTGCATAATGTGCCACGGGGTCACCAGACTCATCAAAAAACACCCTTTCACCAGTCTTTGTGGTAAAATTTACTTGTGTTAGGTAATGCAGCACCTGCAGGTAAACAAATGTGTTATTATTTGAAAACAGATTCAGAATTGTGTTGTACCTGCTATGTTGTACCTGCCATGGTTGTACATTTTTCTTATCAGCACATGTTCTGTTCTCAAAAGGCCCCTGTCCATCTTCACAATTAAACAGCATGTCCAGAGCATGAGCAACAGCATAAATGGCCTTGTAAATATTATTCATAAAGTCTGCATCTGATACATCAGTTAACGGTGTTTTCACATCCCACAGGGTCTCTTTCCCACTGCAGGCTGCAACATCATCTTGCACATTCATGTTTGCTTGGGGAGACAAAGTGCATTGAAATAGAGTCTCCCAAAACTTGACGAGTCCCTGATTACCTGGTGAGGTGGAAGGTCTGCTGTTAGATAGAAACTCCTGCAGGCCAGGGACATGGATGTTTGTTGCTGCAAAGCCCACTGCACCCTGAACAACAGCGTAGTTGACTTCAGAGGCAAAGTAACGATATGTAATCCAGCCCTCGCTTCCTACCCACTGCAGGCCCGTGATATTCTGAGCATAAAGCTCTTTGACCAGTATTTCGAGGTCTGGGCCATCAACAAATGCAACTATTACCTTAGAGGTGGACTGTTTTATAATTTCAACCACTTCTAGATAGTACTTTCTGGAAAAGGTTCGGTCAACAGCCACTGAATACTCGACACACACACCTTCCTTATTTCCTGCTTCCAGGAAAGCTGCTATTCCATCATTTCCATATTTACTGTTTGACCGGATAGCTCCCACCCAGGTCCAACCAAAGTGTTTCACAAGCTTAGCTAGAGCTTGGCTTTGATATAAGTCACTAGGTATGGTTCTGAAGAAGGAAGGGTACTCTCGTCTGTTGCTGAGGCATGCACACGTGGCTGAATGACTTAGCTTGAGGAAAAGAGAAAGAATGTTTGCAAATGGAATTTATTACCTTAACCCAATGATATTTTTCTTTAGTTTTTAGACACATTCTCAGCATGCCTACAGCACTCACCACAGGGATATGGAAGGGTCCCAGTGTTTGTGCAATACCTATCGTTGAGGTGGAAGTCGTTTCCCCGATGACAGCATGCACACTGGAGAGTTTGTCACAAAAGCCTTCTGTGCTTTCATACTTGTTCATCAGATTTAATGATGCCTTGATGGAAAGAGGGCTGTTGGGACAGGAATCGAAGATCCTATAACCAAGCGTCACATTTGGAAGCAGCTGAGAGCTGTTGTTGATCTCCTCTATCACAAACATCATCGTGTAGGCATACTGAAGCTCACATATCTCCAGTCTGGGAAATAAATGTAAAATGGTATATAATGTTTAAATAAAACATTTTAAACACAGTATACACAACAAAACACCAAGCCCATGCATTCTTTAAAAATGCCCTTACCCCTCACATTGGATTGTTCCTGGCTTGACGCTGAAGGTTTGATTAACCATGACTGGATATTGGTGGAAGGGGAAAATTCCTCCAATGATGACGTCTCCCTCCTTAGAAAACTGAGGCAGTTGTTCAGTTCCATATGTTTGACACAGGGACTTTCCTCCTCTCACATGTAAAAGCAAAAATAAAACCAGGTGCTGTATAAGCAGCATAGTTCCTCACAAGGGTAAACAGCCTTAAATCTCCTAAGCTCTTTAACTTTTATACCTTTTTCTGACACAAAGCTACAAGGGCTTTCCTGTATTGTTTCCTTGTCCATGCCAATGATATTGCTTCTTGTGTGATTGACAAGTGCAAAGACCTGTTAGCTCCACCACGTTTGTTTAAGCTGGGCTTCTATCATACCCAGTGGTAGTCCTTCCCATGAGCCATGTAGGGGGCTGCCTACTTAGGGGACATATGATGACTTTTTTTTCATAATAGTTCAATGGTCTATACAAAAAAGGTTAATTTAGGGTTTTTTGCAGCAGCGCTTAGTTCCTTGCTGTTTGAAAATCTTTAGGAGATGAAAAAATAACTTTAGTCAGATTGGAGCAACTCAGACCCATAGGAATCCATTATAACTGCCCGCTTACTTGTATGACCCTGCGTCCCAGAGTGCTTTGCGACGTTACGTCACAATCTATTTTTAGCTACTGTAGAAAGCTCTATTGTGAGAGTTTCTTTAACACATGCTAACTTTGGCTAGGAAAGAGCTAGTATGTATCATCATTTAGCAAAGAAAAATCAGAAGTTTGTTAACTCACCGTCATTATGAATGTAGGTTTATTTAAATCATTTGTCTTTATTTGAATGTGGCATCTTAAATATGGCCAGGATTACCCTGTTGACCGTTATTCTTGGCAGGTCCTGCAACGATCGCTTAAAAAGCGCAATAGCGAATACGAACGATACTGCAACCAGGAAGTGATTCAGCTGGCTAAAAATTCAGGAAGTGTCTAACCAGGGGTCCATGGTATAAACACCATTGAAGATCCTTCTGACAGGAGACTCTGAAAAGACTGCATGTCTGATCATCGCCCCTGAGAGCATGGCTCCTTTGATTAGTCAACAACTTGGTCATTTAGCTTCTGCTGTCAAGTCAAACATGAGAAATTTGGGTGTTGTCTTTGACCAATCAATGTCTCTTGAAGGCCACTCAAAAACACTGGTCAGAAACTGTTTTTATCACTTGAGAAATATCTCCAAACTGCGAAGGTTGGTGTCAAAACATGAGCTTGAAATGGTTATCCATGCCTTTATCTCCTCCCGTCTAGATTACTGTAACACACTTTTCACATGTTTTAACAAAAAAGCCCTTGACCGCCTTCAGTTGGTCCAGAACTCTGCAGCGAGGCTCCTAACTGGAGCAAACAGAAGAGCTCACATCACTCCTATTCTGATGTCTCTGCACTGGTTACCCATTAACTTTAGAATTCAATTTAGGATCCTGACTATAACTATCAGGGCTCTACATGGCCAAGCTCCTCCTTATGTTACTGAACTGTTAAAGCCTTATGCTCCAACCCGAGCCCTCAGGTCCACCAACCAGAACCTCCTAGAAGTTCCAAAGACCAGATATAAAAGTCGAGGTGATCGCTCTTTCCAGGCTGTTGCACCCCAACTTTGGAATGAACTTCCTTTATCCCTACATGTTACTGACAGTCTGGACACCTTTAGAAAGCAGCTGAAGACCCTTTTGTTTAAAACTGCTTTTACTTAAATCTTTTATGTTTTATTTGTTTTTTTAACTAGTATTTATAATCATCTTTCATTTGTTTTATCATTTTTATAATTTTATGACTTTCTGTTTTCTGATTTTATGATATTCTGTTGTTTTGTTTTAAGATAATGTTATGATGACTTTATCTTTTGTTTTGT